>JANQBM010357901.1:0-19584 GCA_025594535.1 Erythroxylum domingense
ATTTCGGTTTTAAAAATCTTGTGATTTACAATTACAGCTTTAATTGTTTAAATGTATGTGATGCCATGTGGAGTTCTGTAGTGATCACACGTAGCACTCCCTTATCTTAGGATATGTATCGGAATGACCTACAGGCATCCCGGTGCATACCCTAGGGTAATGAGGTGTTACAGTGTGTATATGTATATATTATGTTTTTGGGTTAATGATCAAATATAGATCATGATTGTTTGTGATTGATATTTAGTTGAAATGAAATTGGTATTGAAGAGGAAATAATGAGGATATAATTTGGAAATGATGGACTAAGCAAAAGAGATGAACTAGGATGAAAATGAGATGAAGTGTGCTGAAATATGTTAGACATAGTTCTTCCACTGAACATACACCTATGTTTTATCCATATCTTGATATGTAGATCCAAATAGGATGATTTTTAATTTGAATTAAACTAGAGACATATGGTTAAATTTTTCATGAAGGAATCAATTTTTAATTCTGTCTCTGAAGGTTTTGAAGTTCTACTTGAAGTTGAGTACTGGGTGCTGTTGCAGTTTGGGAACAGTTAGTAGTATTTTGTGTATAAATTGAATAATACTAAACCAAATTATATGAATTTGGTGTTGTTAGAAACTTAAGACATATAGAAACAATTGTTTAGAAGAAAGTGTTGCCATAAAACCTCATTTGATAGGTCAAAATGATCACACAAAATCGACCTAAAAATAGAGTTAGAAAAAGATGGAAACTGGAATATATAATGAAGGCAGGAACTTTCTGCCAACAAATCCCACGTCTGTGGGAAAATAGGAATTTCCTACAAACTTGGGAATTGGTTAAACAACACACATAATTCTTTTAATTTTGGATAGAAGAATCAATTGGTTAGGGACTTTCATATGATGCTTTGAGGCTTGAATGAAGCTTGAAATGAGCTTAGTATGATGCTTGAACAAGTGATTAAATGAGTGTTATGTTTAGAGTAATGATTGAGGATAGAACTTACAAATGAATTGTTATATATCAAGTATTCAAATATGGAATTTTGAGATGTTATGGGAATAAAAGTGAACCTATGATGGCTAAAGTGATTCAATTAAGATGAGTGATGAATATTAAGTAAAGATGAATGAGAATTGAATACTTGGTGATCTTATAATGCTGGAAAAAGAATTGGAAAGCATGTATGTGATAGATGTATGATTGATGTTATTAAATTAACTAAGTTCTTTGATCTACGAAAGTGTAAGCTTGATATATACAAGTGATGTTATTAATGATCAAGTGATGTGAAGTCAAATTGAGCATGCATTATACATTATACATTACACATATGCAAATGTGTTAAATGAATGTTTATGTGATTGTGAAATTAATAATTTGTGTGCAATATGTGTATTGCATAATGTTGATATACAAGATAGAACATCCATATCTAGACATTTTCGGATCATAGAAGCCAATGTTAATCTGGAGCGTATTGTGAGTCGACCTAGATGGTCTCATTTTATTGTTTATTTTGATTTTAATTTCTACATTGAATGACTATGGTTATGATTATTATGCAATGTGAATATTATTGATATGAATGTGATTTGCCTATGTTGATGTCGAGAAATGAAGGTCCAAGACTTGATGCATGAATGTGATACTAAAGTGTTACTTGTAAGTGAATGTGACGAAATAAATGTTGCTCAATAATTATGTTAAATGCAGGACTAAGGTCCGATGATAAATGTAATGTGAATGTGAATGTGCAATCATATGATTGACTGAGAATATGAGAATGTGATGCATTCCATTACAAGAATGCATGAAAGATAAAGGAAGTTGTGACCGGAGTCACCAGGATAAAGTGCTTTTGAGCTTAAAGCCCAGTTGTGAATATAGCCAGTATCCACTAAGGGATATGGGATATTATTTGATACAGCTTGGTATCCATTGAGGGATATGGGCTAGTAAAAGAGGCGCTTGATCACAACGACAATAATAAATGAAAGTGAGTCTCATAGCATTGCATATACATGTGATAAGTATGATTATATGACTGAAATGAAATGTTTGAATGATTTCTGAATGTGAAATATGACTCAATTGAATATGAAGTGTATGTGATTCAACATATTGATTAGTAAAATGTTGTGAATTAAGTGATTATATGAATTGATGTGATATGTGTTGAGTGAGCCATCGAGGATGGTCCACTCACTGAGTTTGCAAAACTCAACCCAAAGTTTGCAATATTTTTTTCAGGCTCAGAGGAGATACCTAGTTAGACAAACTGGAAATATAGCCACTGAAGTCGAACAAGAGATAGAGGTCGAGATCAGTTAGCGTCTGCATACATTTTTTTGTTATTATTGTATTAAAGTATGTATTCTACAATTACTGTATCATGTGTATGTGAATAATTCTGATACGTAATAACTTTATGATTGAAAGTGTTTCGAATTTGAAAAGGGCCCAAGTGATTGTTGAAATTCCAAGGATATGTTTAATGTTTGATCAAGTGTGAGTTTGTGATAACATTTATAATTGATGATGTTTATTAAAAAAAAGGGGCTATTAACGACTATGGGTTTTAAAAAAAATTTGAAATGAGAGTAATTTGACTGCTTTAGCTCGCCGCTTTTATAAGGTGTGTGTCTGAATGTCCTCTGGATGTACAAATACGTGCTCGGTGGAAATGGGGTGTTACACATATTTGCTTTCGTATGCAACAAAATAATTATGAAATTTTTCCGTAAGATTTTTCAAAAACAAATATTACTTAAAATTTTATAACATGATTAATATATAAAATATAATAAAACATAAATCCTTATTCCAAAGTTTGATCATTTTTTGTCATCTCTTGAATCGTTTATGAATTTGGTTTATCTCATAATTGTCTAACCTCTAACGATATCCACAAAATGTTTTACAAGAACTCTACTTCTGCTGTAAAAAGTGTTAGGCAAAAAGTGCTAGCTCTTTTAGAGCTTAAGCCAATTAATAATAAGTTTTGGACATTTTAGTAATTTAATTGAAATAAAATTTTAATTTCAATTAAACTTTAATCATAATTATAATTAATTATAATTAAATATCATTGTTGCCCAAATAAGATATAATATCTCATATTGGTCCTTATTTATTAAATATCTTATATTTAATCATAAAATTTCTTAAGCTTTACAATCAAGTTTAACTTGATTAAAATATTTTTTCTCTCTTAAACTCGTTCTTTGTATGTAATCTATTAGGTTCCTAAATATGCAGACAATGGATATAAAATATAAACTTAAGTCATATTTAAGACTAGATAAATTAAACTTATTTAATTTATCTTTAATTCTCTAATTATCCATATATTAAGATTAGCCTCTTGCAATACATCATGGCTATCTAAATATTTAGAAATTTCAAAGTTATTTTGACTAACTTTTTTGTACTTGAATTTTCTATATAATTTAACTTTTCATTGTACAATGTTTTGATTAGATATAGAGTTCAAAAGTAATAATTACTATATTTCAATTAATAATATTTGAAAACTATTTTCAGAGTATCATTTCACCATGGTCAAGGATTTCTTGAATCAATATTAATCGAAAATATCCTCTCTACTAGTTAGGGGTAATGCTGCATATTTTTGGAACTCTCCAGACCTTACGTCTCAGCAAGAATTTAACTATGATGTCGTTATAATACAATAAAAAACAATGAAATATTTTCCCTAATCTCTTTCGGGTGATGAATCATATATTGATCACTTAACTACCTTTATATAATTCATTATATATCCAATGATTTCTATTGAGCCACCTTTGACTAAAATAAGTCATAAGTAGTATTAAAAATAACAACTCATATACGAGATACTTTGAAGATCTCCAGTCTAATGATTACTTATACAATCATCACAATGATATTTTTTATAGAAAAACAAGTAATATCAACTATTTACTTTTCAAAAATAAATATAATTTATGCTAGTCTTTATATGGTCAATTAATGTCAAATCTCAATAAAACAATAATTAGGAACAATTTAGGGAAGATACATTAATGCAGTATGAATCTTATAATTATAACCTTATCATAATATTTTTTTGCAATGTACATTTATCATTATGGACTTTATCATATAAAGAATGTCTTTGAATAATTATGTCACCAAACGACAATCAACTAATTAGTTTTAAGGCATAAACAAATAATATCCCACTTACACTAAGCTAATCATTTAAGTATCTTATATCATATCACCATATGACAATCATATTATTGTTGGGACAATGGTTTACTGAGAGAATTTTACAATATTCTCTATAGTGAGCACTTGCTTAATTCTTACAACTTTCATCTTAATTATCATCATAATTAAGAGAAACTACCTAAATAAATACTTTGATCTTTAATGAGATCTTAGCTCCTTTTACATACCCAATGACTCTAATGTTCCACAATACGTTATTATCTAAACAATACAAGGAACTATTCCAAGTTCATTAAAGAACTTCTTGATCAAAATAATCATTCCATTAAATGAAAATTTTATTACTTAATTAGCAATCAATGCTACATTGAAACATTTCCAATCTCAAAATATATAAGTAAAATATACCTTAATTAGGATTTACTTTTAAAGTCAATATCCTTATAACCTTGAACTAAAATTTCAACTCATACATAATATAATGGATTTTTTTATATACTTCATAAGTAGATATCTCAAATACTAAACACCATTAGTACATTATCTATATATTTGGACTTAGAATTGGTAAATAACTTATGTATCTATCTTTATATAACTAATTCTCATAATTAAG
This sequence comes from Erythroxylum domingense, assembly GCA_025594535.1. Lineage (NCBI taxonomy): Eukaryota > Viridiplantae > Streptophyta > Magnoliopsida > Malpighiales > Erythroxylaceae > Erythroxylum > Erythroxylum domingense. The sequence continues at coordinate 4,817 of JANQBM010357901.1, forward strand.
TTGGTACATTGTGATATTTAATAAGAGTCATTCTAATTTTGATATTTAATAAGAGTCATTCTTCGAAAATTATATTTTCAAAAATTAAAAAATTAATTTTATACTCCCATTAACCTTCTTATAGATATGATAAATTCACAATCATCTCTAAAATAAACTCTTTAAATTCATCATAAAAGTGAACCTTTTAATGTCTTATAACCTTTTAACTATAAATCAAATGTATTAACAAAGGTACTAGCTCCAATTAGTTATATTGTTACTTGGTGTTAATTTAGAATTCAGGTATGCCAGGGAGGAATTGTCCTATAATTTGTATTTGCCTTCTTATCAATGATATAAGTGGGCTTCAGAAAACTTAGGAGATGATATTCTAATATAAAAAGTACTGAAATGTGTGGCGAAGAGAGATGATTTGATTTGAGCAAAAAGAAAAATGTAAGCTATAATGGGAATTTAGAATAAAAATGAATACACAATGTAAAGAAAGTTGGAAAAATAGTAACAAAGGGTGTTTAGATTCGCTTTGCTCTGGAAGACTGCCTAGAGATTGTGTTTCTTTAAATGATGTCTCTCCTCTATATTATCCGAGTGTTAGTGAATATTTAATCATCTTATCCTTAAGTCAGTTTTTTTTTATACTTGCCCACTTTCTCACATTTTAGCTAACCACCTACCATTTGACTTCTATATCCTAGAATTTAGCCTCAAGTAACTTATTAACTTCTAACCCACTTGACCATGTTTTTGTTTAGATCCCATCATTTTCTTAACTTCCAAACCTTGGACTTCCATAGGTTCAGCACATCTCTTTCCACATCCCCAATTTTTTGGTGCGTATGAATTCGTTAACTAAATACTTATTGGGCTTCCATTTCTAAGCTAAATTCGTTTGACTGAATGACTTTTTGGGCTAAATGGACAATTTATTTTAGGTTATCAACAATTGACCTCCACATATGTTTGGCTAAGCAAACCAAACTATGGTATAGAAATTCCCTTAATCTTCTATAAGCTAGATTTTGAATTCCATCCTAATGGTTTTACAGATTCCAACTAAATTCTTGAGTTACGCTAAGTAGCATTACTTATGGGATTCTCCTAAATCCTAAATAATCTTTTATAAATAAGAAATGTAAGACCAAAGATTGTGTTAAGAGCTTTAAATTTGAAATCTCTACTTCTTTATCCATTATAGAAGATAAAAAAATCTCTTTAAATTTTAAACATTTACTAGTCCCTTTAGATTCAACCATTTTTTAATTATAAATTCTCCTTATTACTTCTTCACTTTCCACCTTAGTTCTCAAACAATCTCTATCCTCTTTTCTACCTTCAATATTTTCTTCTTGTGACTTTTACGACTATAGGTTTTTCCTTCCATGCTTCTTCCTCTTCTTTAATAGACTCTGGTGAACTAAATTCCACCGACATATGTTTCTAAATTTGGCACTTTCCTCAAAATTTCCTTTGATTTCTTTTAGCTTCACTTTTTTCACATGTTGTTGAGCTTGAAGTAGTTTTTATTCTATTTGAGCCTTTTCTAACCTTCACAAGGATAAGGTAAAGGAATTCTCAAACTCTTGTTCACTTTTGAACCATTAATTTTGACATTTGATTTCTTATTCTCAGTAACATAAGGCTTTTCTCATTTTGACCATGAATATGGTCTACCTCTCAATATTGGGCCCTTTCCACCTATTGATTCTTTTCCTCAGCACTCCCTTAAATGGGGAAAGTAAGTAAGTCAAAAATTGCTCTAGAATTCCATAAAATTATGTCCTAAAAATATATATCAATAGGTTAAATGGCTAGATAGGTTATATTTGCCGTATTATTCAAATTGGAAGAGATAAGGCCTTCTGCAGCTAATAACCCTTTTAAGAATCCCATAGAATATGAACCTAACCTTGTATCTATAATTCTAAAATTTTAGAGTCCTTTATGTAACTCTTTTATATTTTCCATTAGTCACACTTTAATTTTATTTAAAGAAATTTTCTTTTTAACTAGATTATCTAAAATCGGGAAAGATTTTGTTTGCTTAATTAAAGAGACCCCCTAGTTCAGACTCTGGTTTAAATTCTCCTCTTATTCTAGGTTAATAAACAATACACTTCTTCAAGAAATCATGTTTTTTAAGAAGAATTTCAAATTTATTTAGGTTTTGCTAAATTGATCTATCTTTTGTCCTATTAATAACAAACCCAGTTTTGAATTCCTTCCTTTTTGTAAAGTGGTAGCTTCTGGTAAGTTCTTCTCTTTAAGCTCTAGTTTCTTGGTGTTTCTTTATAGAAACTTAATGAGATGTCTGATTGACTAATTTTAGTTTGGCAATATTTGAATTAACTGTAAGTGCATGCCGTAGTTGTAGCTAGCACAGGCAAGTAGAGGTCAATCCCACAAAGATAGTGATTACCAGTGTTAACCTTTTTTTAATTATCTATCATGTGAAATGGATATTGGATTTTAATTAAAAATAATACTTAAACAAATAAAATAAAATTGGAAACAATAATGAATGAAGAACAAAAGGAATCACTTAGAAAACTCAATATCAAAGATTAGGGTTTAGGTGATGAATCCACTAAAAATCATTATATAGTTAACCTTTTATTATGCAATTATTTTATTGACCATTGGACCGTAGAAATTCCTATATTATGTTAATAACTCTCTTGAGACTACTAACAACTAATCCATACGTTTATGAACCAAAAGTATTCAAGTTAAATTTTCTAGGATTGTTTGATCGATTTGTGAATTTTACTATTAGGTTTGAACCTAATCTGGAGGATTTATATGGACCTATCTTTAGGTTTGCAATCAATTCCTATTAAATATGGTAGATCTATTTATACATAGGATTTCTCAATCTCTATGTTATGAAATCAAATTATGTAATTATATTTAAGATCTATTAAAACATACATAAAACACATATTTGAATCAAAATAGATCAATCAAAACAATTGTATTAAGTGAAAGAATCAAAACATGTTATTATACCTACTAGGGTTCGTCATATCTGGATATTAAAAACGTTTAGTTACATATAATAGAAAACAAAATCAAAGATAAACAGGAAGAAAAAAAAAGAAATCAAAGAGTTCATAATTATAAATCTCCCTTTCTTTTCTGTTGGATCTTCATACAAGTTTAAAGTTTGATGTTGTAATCTATTAGATCTCTTGATAAATTCTTCATGTTCTCCACATTCCTGGATTAATTTCGTCCCTTTTGAACGTTATTCATGCCTAGAATCGTTTTCAAAAGTCTGCTCTCTTTAATTTGTCTCCGCTTATGTCTTTTGTATTAAATTTTAGGATTTTTGAAAGATTCAAGGCCTGATATACTAGTTTTTACTAGACCATGTATGCTCCAAAATCTCCAAAATTTGTGAATTTACATAAGTTAAGAGATTTACATGGGCATAGACATGGCCATGTATCTCTACTTTGCTTCAAAACTTCATTTTATGCAACGTTTTAATCCAAATTCTTCTCCTTTTGGTCTATAAAGGCAATTATAACCTATAAACACACTTCGAGCGAATTAAGCTAGAATAAAACTACAAAATATCAAGCAAAATAGATCAACTATAGTTGTATAAGTATAGTTAAATACACATCTAACAAGCGTCCCCACACTTAAAATTTTGCTTGTCCTCAAGCAAATTATAATCAAAATTATAAAACTTACAACATCTATCCTTCATTAATCTTAACCTGTCCATTCATACTCTAAATAATAATATAATATTAATCAAATTAATATACAATTGAAGTTAAGTTATCCTAAAACTAACTAAATGAAGTTAAGTTATCTTAAAACTAACTTCATAAGTCAATATTTATAATAATCACATCAATAATCTTATTGAAATAAAAAACATAAACATTTACACCCTTACCAAGATTTTACTCAATGCACTCAAGTATTTAGGGTGAAAAGTATCAAACTCTGAAATTAATGTATAGGAGAACTCTTACCATAGGCTTTTAACTTTATCACATCTCCACCACTTATGTAAGCTTGAAACAAAAAATCAAAAGGTCTTTAAATGGGTTATAATGGTTCTTAGGTAAGGTATGCTTGGGATAATAAAAGTGTTGGTTTGAAGGAAATTTACTAAAGAGACATTATAAGAAACTTGTTCATGTGTATACAGTTTCTTTCATTGTAAAACCATTGGTGCTATTTTTTTCTTCTTTTCTTTTCTTTTCTTATTTCTTTTAATCACTTCGAGCATTCATCATGTACTACTATTAAAAAAATATTGAAACTTTCAAATTTTCAAGTCTCAAACATTCAAGTAATGTAAATAACCTTCAGGGTTCAAAATAATAAAAAATGCTTCTAAACATAAGCATCAGGTTAATAATGTGGTTATCTCAATGAAAAAGGTTGAGACTCAACTTGGTTATTCCTAAAGGATAAATTATGGGTTGGGTAATTATCAAAGAAATAGGCTTAAACAAATTGTTGAATCTAAGTGCCTTAATCACTTCAATGCTTCTAATTTAATAAATATTATCTCAATATGCATAATAAAATCAAGTTATATAATTATTCAACTATTGCATAATAACACACATGAATGAATAATTAGAGTTTAAAAATATGAAAATTTCGCTCTTAGGCTCAAAAGCTCACAAAAAATATTGGTTTATATATATATAAACAGTATGCAATTTTATTCAACTTGATGATTTCAATGATTACTAACAATATAACTTATAAAAGAGATTTTATTCTAACTCTAATTCTTTTGCATACTAATTCAAATCAATATACAATAATAAAGTAAACTATTGACAGATAAATTTCAATTAATTCAAGATATTAGTTAATCAAATATAATAATCAAGATTATAATAAGCTTAAGAAAATCATCAAAAACATTAACCCCTTCCCTACACTTAAAGTTGTACATTGTCCTCAATGAACACAGTATAAGCATATAAAATAAGTGTGAAGATTAAATGGTATTTTCTTATAGCTCGATGTACCTTTTAAACTCAGGGTCGCTTATATAAATTATGGTGTAGTAGACTTATCGTGGTCCATGACCTGCAACTAGGTTACCTTTTAACGTTTAATGCCATGCTTCTCTTTTTGTTTATTCCCTTAAATTTGTGATGGTTCCGCTAGAACCTTTGACTATAGAATCTTGCAAAACATCTTGACAAGACTCATTAGCTTAAAATATATCTATGAACTCAAGAGAATGATTCTTGACATTAGATATTCTAAATATAACCTCTTCATCCCCTAACGTCAATGCTAACTTGCCATTGTTTAAATATATAATTGACTTGGTAGTCGCTAAGATGGTTCATCCAAGGATTATAAATACTTTTATAACCTCCTCTATATCAAGAATTAGGAAGTCAGTAAGGAATACAAATTTATTAATCTGAATAAGTAAATCTTCTACAATTTCCTTAGGATATTTTACCGATCTATCAGCTAAATACACACATATCCTAGTTGGTTTAAGTTCTCATATTCCCAACTTTTCAAACAAAGAAAAGGCATCATATTTACTCAGCAGCTAGATCGGCTAAAGCCTTATCTACTTTTAAACTACCTATTGTACAAGGGATATAGAAACTCCTTGGATCAACTTGCTTCTTCGATAGTTTTATTTTCTTGTTTGAGCTCTCCTCACTAAACATACGGGTCTCCAACTTCTTTGATTCCTCCTTGTTGAATGGTTGTTATTTTGAAGATTTTACAGTTTTTTTCTATAATAGAGATTCAACAAGGTGTAATTCATTTCTAAGTTGTTCTAAAAGGTAAAGGAATCTATCTAACTCTGCTTCCAACAAATTTCTCTTCACTCTAGTATGATATGAAATTACAAGTCAGTATTCTTTGACTCTCTCTAGTTGTCTTACATCCTCATTATTCGAGTGGCTCTCAATAGTCACCTTCTTTTCTTCTTAGAGCTTTCTCTCACTAGTCTGGTTGATTGCCATGATGCGTGTTAATGGGCATTTTATATTGCTTTTAGATATATGATTTGCCAAATTTTTTTCCATTTAATGTTTAAATTGCACTAATTAAGAGTTATTTGTTTTAATTTTAGGAACATATTAGATTTGGAAAGTTTAAAAACATAAAGCAAGAGACGCTTCTTAAAGCAAGCAACAACTGGATAGAACAACAACGTAGCAGAAAAATTTAGGCATTTTATGCAACCAAAACGACGTGAAATAGAGCTGGAAAAATAAAAAGAAAAAAACGTAGCCCATAACCTAAAAACGAAAACATTTAGCCAAGAAAAAAGGGAGGTTTGTGCATGAATAGAACGAGGGAGGACGAAAAACCTTATTCGTCATATCAATAAATAGGAGAGAGGAGAGAGGGCTGGCGACAAGCAGAGAAAAGAGAGGGCTGGCAGCAAGCAGAGAAAAGAGAAGGCTAGCGGCTGCAGAGAAAAGAGACGTGAATAATAAGAAAGCCACTAGGTTTTATTAATCCCATAAGCTATAGTACCAAAGAGAGATGAGAGAAAAGAGAGTTGTGTGATAGAGAGCTAGCAGTACAAAAAGATAGTTACTTGCTGGAAGAGATGAGAACTCCTTAGAAAGCAACAACCATCTCTCTCGAAGCCCATATATTGGGAGTTCTTAATTTTTTTATTCCTTAATTTTTTTAATTTTTGTGGATTTAATCAATGCAAATATATATTATTACCATGATTTGTGTTACAATGACGAGTATGTATAAGTAAGTTTTTTTTTGTTGAGGTTAGGATTGATATTGAATTAGGACAATTTTTATGGTTTTTTTTTTGCTTGATTGAATACATATTTAGCTTAATTTATCTTGATCAACTAGATTAAGGCCTTAGATGATTGAATACCATAACTATTGGGATTTAATTTGTCTAAACATCAATCAAGCAACTTACTTGAGACTAAAATATAGACCAACCTTAGAATCTTATGTGGGGATACCTAGAATTAACGAACCCAATTTTAGGCTTTTTACATTGAATGTTTTTTTATTCCAAATTATCTATGAACCAACTAGGTAACTTGGATTTAGAAGGGAAAGGAATTCTGATGATATTGGGTTCAACTTGCTTAAGTGAAGTAACTCCTAAATCAATCCACCGTTACAAGTTTTAGTGCCTAATCCAATTGAAATCTGACACCTTAGCCAAATTTTGTCATTTGATTAAGTCTAGCCATATTTAGTTCATACTTTGCATTGTGCATATTTCCTTAATTCACTTATTTTATTTCATTTTCAAATTAATCAATTCTTAATCGTCTGAATAATTTTGCATCGTTAATTTAGTTGTCTTGCGTGTTAGAATCCCTTAGGTATGATATCTGGTTCTTACCATTTTATATTACTTATCGATGAGGTACGCTTTCCTCTAGTTTGATCTAGATAGAATTTAATTTGTACTGCTTTTTTTAGACAACAACAAGTTTTTGGCACCGTTGCTAGGGAAATTTCGATGGTATTAATTGTCTCATATTTAATTCTTGCTTCATTGTTTATTTGGGTATTTTAGTTGTTTGCTTGATTGCTTTACTTCAATGTATTTTATTTTCAATTGTTAGCTCTATTATTATTTGTTTTTTATTTGTTTCATTTTGTTTATGCTTACTCGTGGTCAAAAGCCAGGGAATTTGCCACTTGATATTAAGATTGAAAAACTGCTCACAGGTTGCGCAAAGAAACCAGATTGGATCGAAATAGTAACACAGAAGAAGGGATCAGAGAAGAGCAGTTTGTAGAGATGGAACAACACAAGGAGCGGTTGATGGCATGTCCTAAAGAGAGAAGGGAGTTGACTATGATGGATTTGACTATGGGGCACAACAATGGACCCATGCCTCCTAGTATAAGGTTGACGATTACAGTTGCGAGTTTTGAGATTCCTCATAGCATTACATCCATAGTAAGAGCATCTCAGTTTGGAGGATTACCTTTGGAGGATTTGAACACCCATTTGGAGACCTTTTTGGATATTTGTGATCTGTTCAAGCAGAATGGAGTGTCGGATGATGCAGTAAGATTAAGACTATTCCCATTTTCTTTAAGGGATAAGGCCACAACATGGTTGGCCAGTTTGCAGTTAGGATCGATTACTACATGGGATGAGATGATGAGATTATTTTTGGCTAAATTTTCCCCTCCTGCCAAGGTTATAAAGATAAAAAATGAGATCACTTCTTTCACACAATATGAAAATTAAAGTCTATATGAAGCATGGGCTCGATTCGAGATATGTTGACACAGTGTCCTAGTCATGGGTTCTCCACATGGAAGTAGGTTAATACTTCTTATACAGGTATGACCCCATCGATCAGGAGTACCATATATGCTGCAGTAAGAGGTAGTTTAATGAGAAAGATGCTAGATCAGGCCTAAAGGTGGATTGATGAGATGGCCACTAGCAGCTTTCAGTATTATATAGATAGGCATCCTAGACGACCTATAGGAGCTCGTATAGTAGATAATACAGTGGCTTTATCAGCTCAGATGGATGTTTTGATGAAGAAGCTGGATAATTTGATGCACAGTGTGAGAGGAGGAGTTAGTTCTTCATTAAGGAGTTATGCCATATGCGAGCATTATGGTGGAGATTCCCATGCATCTTCTGAGTATCAAGTTAGGAATCCTTTTGATCAAGAGATAGAAAAGGCCCATTATATAGGCAATTATAACAAACAGGGAGGGGATCCATATTCTAACACCTATAACCCAGGGTGGAGGAATCATCCAAACTTCTCTTGGCGGAATGATCAGATGGCACAACCACAGTCATCCAATATTCAGAGACGGCTACCTCCAGGTTTCAAGTCTCTTAATCCTATACCACCTGAGAAATCCAATCTCAAAGAGCTACTCTGGAAGTACATCTTCACCACCAAGGTTAGGATGTAGAATCAAGAATCTTCTATCAAAAAATTGGAGAATCAGATGAGCCGGATTACAAATTTGTTAAAGGAAAGACCTTCGAGTTCATTGCCTAGCACTACTAAGGCTAACTCGAAAGAACAAGCAAATGCAATCTTATTGAGGAGTGGTAGACAACTTGAGGAAGTTAAGGAGAAGTAGAAGGATAAATAAGTGGAAAGGAGTGAAGAAGAAGAGAGATAGGAGGGTAGAAAGGAGGCCAAGGAAGCACCAGCTGCAAAGGAGGATCATTTAAGGTTATTTGCTGACCCCATCACACATCCAATAAGACCTCTAATTCCTTATCCTCAAAGGTTAAAAGGTACACAATTAGATAAGCAGTTTGGTTATTTTCTTGAGATATTTAACAAGTTATCTATAAACATTCCTTTTATTAAGGCCATAGAACAGATGCCTTCTTATGCTAAGTTTTTGAAAGAAATCTTGTCTAATAAGAGGAAGGCTTGAGGAGTATGCCACAGTGAAGCTGAATGAGAAGTATGCGGCCATATTGTTGAAGAAGTTACCACTGAAGCTTAAGGATCCAGGGAGTTTTACTATTCCTTGTATTATTGGTGATTTTCATATAAGTAGGGATTTAATAGATTTGGGTGCGAGCATTAACTTAATGCCTCTTTCTATTTTCGGGAAGTTAGGATTGGCTGAGCCCAAACCCACCACTATTCTGCTTCAGCTGGTAGATAGGTCCATTACTTATCCGAGGGGAGTCATTGAGGATGTATTGGTCAAGGTTGAGAAATTCATCTTCCTAGTAGATTTCTTAGTCCTTGACATAGAGGAAGATAGAGACATCCCTATCATTCTTGGGAGACCTTTGATGGCCACTGTACGGACCATCATCGATGTATAGTATGGAAAGCTCATCTTGAGACTTCAAGATGAATAACTAGTGTTTGATGTGTTCAATGCTGTGAAGCATCCTTCTACTCTTACATTTTGCCATTTTATTGATATTTATTCTTCTGATGTTGATAATTCTTCTATTGTTTGTGCAGGTTTGTTGGAAGGGGGAGTGCAAGGAATGATTAAAGAGTTAGGGGAAGAATTGCAAGAAGAGTTGGAGAATATTGGAGTTGAGTTGGAACAGGCCTGTAGGACACATTATAGAGTACATGAGCCTATCCAATGTCCAGCCAAGCAATTTTGGAAGCCTTAAATTGAAGAGCCTCCTTCTCTTGACCTTAAACCTCTTCCGAATCATTTTAATTATGTTTATCTTAACCCACCTGAGCACTTACCAGTTATCATTTCTTCTTATTTTTCAGGTGCTATGGAGGAACAACTGTTGAGGGTACTGTGGGACCACAAGAAGGTCATTGGGTGGTCCATTATAGATATTAAGGGTATAAACCCTTCCTTTTGTACGCACCATATTTTCATGAAGGATGGAAGCAAGGCGATGGTGTAGCCCTTGAGGAGACTTAACCTACACATGAAGGAGGTAGTGAAAGATGAGGTAATAAAGCTTTTAGATGTAGGTATTATCTACCCTATTTCTGATTCTAGTTGGGTTAGTCTTGTGCAGGTGGTGCCAAAGAAAGGAGGCACCTCTGTGGTTGAAAACGAGAAAAATGAATTAATAACCACTAGGAAGGTAACTAAATGGAGAATGTACATAGATTATAGGAAGTTGAATGATGCCACCAGGAAAGATCATTTTCCTTTACCTTTCATTGATCAGATGATTGAGAAATTAGCTGGACATGACTTTTATTGTGCCTTAGATGGATATAGCGGATATTTTTAGATTTTGGTAGTCCCGAAAGATCAGGAGAAAACAACTTTTACATATCCTTATGGTACATTTGCATATAGACGCATGCCATTTGGTTTATGCAATGCTCCAGCTACATTTCAAAGATGCATGATGGCTATCTTTTCTGACATGCGTGAATCTTGCATTGAAATTTTCATGGATGACTTCTCTGTGTTTGGTACTTCATTTGATGCATGCTTGGATAACTCAGTGAAAGTGTTGATTAGGAGTGAAGAAACCGATTTAGTGCTTAATTGAGAAAAATGTCATTTCATGGTTAAGAGTGCATTGTTTTAGGTCATAAGATTTCTAGCAAAATAGAGGTAGACCTAGCAAAAATTGAAGTCATTAAGAAACTTCCACTACCAAACGATGTTAGTTCTATTAGAACTTTCTTATGCCATGTTGGTTTTTACCGTAGGTTCATTAAGGATTTTTCTAAGATTGCTAGACCTTTGACTAAGTTGCTTGAAAAAGATGTTGTATTTGCTTTTGACAATAAAATTTTGACATCTTTTCAATTGTTAAAGGATATGCATGTGACTAAACTTATTCTTATATCTTCTAACTGGTCTCTTCTTTTTGAATTAATTTATGATGTAAGTGATTATACAATAGGTGTTGTTTTAGGCCAAAGATGAGGTAAGACCTTTTATCCCACTTTTTATGCAAGTAGGACACCATGCAATGCATAATGTCGTTACGCCACCACAGAGAAAGAGATGTTGGCGGTTGTGTTCGCTTTTGACAATTTTCGCTCATATTTGGTTTCGTCTAAAGTGATTGTGAATATTAACCATACAACCTTGAAATACTTGATGATAAAACCCGATGCTAAAATCAAGACTAATTTGTTAGGTGTTACTTTTGCAGGAGTTTGACATTAAGCTGAGGAATAAGAAGGGAGCCGGGAATTTTGTAACTGATCACATGTCAAGGTTAGATGAAGTTGCCATAGAGAGTGTAACAATGAAGGAAATTCATGAGACTTTTCCTTATAAGCATCTGACGGTTATGAGAATCACTCCTTAGTTTACAGACTATGTAAACTACTTTGCTGGTCATATCTATCCCCCTGATTTTTCTTATGCTCAAAAGAATTTTTTTTTGTTTAAGGTAAGACACTATCTTTGGGATGATCCTTTTGCTTTATAAGATTAGTGTGGATGGTATTATTAGGCGCTACATTCCTGAAGAGGAAATGTCGTCTGTGTTATATCATTATCATTCTAGAGAGGCTAGGGGATATTATGGTGCATCCAGGATAGCTCATAAGGTTTTAAAGTGTGGTTTCTATTGGTCCTCCTTATTTAAGGATGCATTTGCATTTGTCAAATCTTGTGATAGGTGTCAAAGGGTTAGGAACATTAGTAGGAGACATGATATACCATTGACTAATATTCTTATTTGCGAGGTTTTTGATGTTTAGAGTATAAACTTCACGGGACCATTCCCTAAGTCTTTCTCCAATCAATATATATTGGTTGTTGTTGATTATGTTAGCAAGTGGGTGGAAGCAGAGGCATTGCCCACAAATGAGGCTAGAGGTGTTGTTAAGTTTTTGAAGAAGAATATTTTTACACATTTTGGCACACTTAGGGCAATCATTATTGATGGGGGGTTGCATTTTTTCAACAAAAATTTTAATTCATTATTAGCTAAATATGGGGTGACTCATAAGGTTGCTACTCCACACGACTCCCAAACTTGTGGGCAAGTTGAAGTCTCAAACAAGAAATTAAAGAAAATATTAGAGAAAACTGTTAATGCTTCTAGGCAGGACTGGTCTTTAAAGCTAGATGATGCACTTTAGGCATATAAGACCGCATTTAAAACACCCATAGGCATGTCACCATTTAGGATAGTGTATGACAAGATTTGTCATCTTCTAGTTGAGTTAGAGCATCGTACACACTGGGCTACCAAATTTCTTAACTTTGATTTGTCTTCTGCAGGTGCTAAGAGACTTATGCAGCTTCACGAGCTTAAAGAGTTCCATTTGGATTATTATAACAATTTGAAGTTGTATAAGAAGTGTGTGAAGAAGTGGCATGATAAGAAGATCCTCCACCGAGACTTTAAAGTAGGCAACCAGGTATTGATCTACAACTCCTGTCTTCATTTTTTTCCAGGGAAGCTTAAGTCAAGGTGGTATGGTCCATTTAAGGTGATCTGAGTCTTTCTTTTTGGGGTCCTTAAAGTAAAACGAGAAAATGAAAACCCTTCAAGGTAAATGGATAATGAGCTAAATTGTATATGCCTAGGTTTGTGGATAATTCTGAGGAGTGATTGTCTTTTCATGACACTTCACCTTCCCCTCCTTAATCACAGTGCATGCCTTTCAGTAGGATTGTAGTTTTTTTTTTTTGCTTTTCTCATTGTTTCCTTTGCATTTCTTTCTAGTTTAATGCATTTCTTTGAGTTGTTTTGAGTTTTCTCTAAGGTTTACATAGTTGGTGGCAAGGAGTTCTTGGCTGATTCTTTTTCAAGGAAATTTCCTCTTCCTCTTTTCCCTCTTTGTGTTTGATTGTTAACTACTTGAACATTAGGGACAATGTTCATATTACATGTGGGGGGGATTGAGATTATGTGCATGTTGATGTTTATGATATTGATTTTGATGTTGAGAGATATACATTTGAATGTTGTGACTCTTTTGGTAGTTAACTTGGATCCTATTTTTTAAAATTTTTGCACTTGAATTTGACGAATTTGACTGTACGATTCTGTCAAAGTAGTTGGAAGGAGAATTGAGTTGTATGTGTGAATTTGGATTAGGAAGCTTGAGAGGATAGTGAACCATATGAATTGATTGAAGTAGTTAATTGGATAAACTTAGTCAATAACTGATGCTGGAGTGATGAGGCAAAGTATGGAGTTTTGATGGATTTTCATTTAAGCACATATGAGGTCTTGAGCTATATGATTGCATCTCATAGTCATTTATTTTCTTTGTTGTATGTGATACTGCTCTATGTAGATTACCTTTAGAACTTGCGCTGAACCTGTTTGATACTACTAGTTGCATAACTTATGGACATGATAAAGGCCTTCTTTGTTTTTAATTTTAGCTTAAATGACCCACTGAGTCATTTTTCCCTTGCTACCCCCTTTGAGCCTTTAACCTTGTTTGTTTTTGTATTAATCATATGGCATTGAAACCTAAAAGCTTTTTAGCCTAACCCTTTCACAACTTGAATGAAGTACTAAGTATTAGATGTCCTTGATTTAGGGACTTTTGTTTTATATGCTATTTTGAAATGTTTTAAATGTACATCTACTTAGTTGTTGTTGATTTATGCTACTACTATGTTCTTTTATGTTTAGTGTTATGAACAAAAAAAAGAAAAATGATGAAGAAAGAAAAAGATCAAATAGTAGCATTGGATAGTGATGAGTAGTTGTAGTCTCGTGTTTTTATTTGCGCATCTCATAATTTCTTTTTAATTGTCCTACATTACTTAGTGCTTTGTGAATGCTTGTGAGTAGCCATTTTCCCTTTTTACCTTACCTTAACCTAAACCCTATTACAACCTTTAGTAAAAGCCCTTTTGATCTATGATGGCATGTACTCTATGTAGTCGAAAGTGGTTGATTTTGCAAGTCTATGGTAGTGTAATTTCTTAGAGGAAGCTTTGAGTGAAACACAACCCTTATACACTTGAGTGATATGAGTGAATATCATGAGGAATGTCCATTTTAATTTTATGCTTGCTTTTGATTAAGGATATCTACCTTTGATTTTGTTTATGTGCATTGATAAAAAAATTATGATATATGTAGTAGCTTGATACTTGAATTGCCGAAGTTTAAGGGATTGCAAACACTTGATTTTTGTTGAAAATGAAATGACATAATATGTTGGTTGTGATCTAAGTACGTTGCTTGAGGACAAGCAACTTACTTGGATCACAACCAACATATTATGTCATTTCATTTTCAACAATAATTAGCAATAATTCAAGTGTGGGGGTGTAACGTCCCGATCCCACATAACGGGTCGGATCAGGGAACCGGGTCTATGAGAAGACCAATGAGAGAAGTAATGACAGACATGCCACAT
>JANQBM010358007.1:0-19581 GCA_025594535.1 Erythroxylum domingense
TCTAAAGGACCAAAGAATTATTAATGTGTGTGTACAATTGAAAAGGGTAAATAAATTAACACTTAGATCTCGATTAAATTGTATATTTAGTTCAAAGCGCCTAGATATAGATTTTGCATGTTAACGATTAGATATAAGTTGTATGATTGTGTTTAAGATTAAAGTGATTTCATAAAGTTGAAGCCATTGCCTCATTATTGTATTATGTGTTGTGTGTTTGTTGTTTTATTTGCTTGAGGACAAGCAAACATTTATATGTGGGGATGTTGATAGTTATGATTTGCTTTATGTTTTAGGGTTCAATTTGTTAGGTATTTAGTGTTAATTTGAGTGTTTAGTGAGTATCTATGTTTTAATTGTGTTTAGGTTAATATGAGTCTTTAAGCTTAAATGATATATTTTTTAGGTACCTTGATGTGTTTGTTAGGGTTTCAGGGTAAACGGTGAAGAATGGAGAAGTTTCAAAGAGCTTCAGGCCAAAAACACAGGCTATGATCGTGGCACAACAGGCCACGATGTGCCACGATCGTAACAGAAAGAGGCGAGCCAATAAGACCTAAGCCATGATCATGCACTTTGGGTCACGATCATGACAAAGAAATCTAAACCATGCCACGATCGTGCACTTTGGGCCACGATTGTGAAAGAGAGAGTTAGGCGCTGCATCGAGCAGACACGAAAATAACTGAAAACGTTAAGTTTTGCGACTTTTTGGACCGTTTCAGCCCTGAATCAACCCTAAGACTTCTAAGATATAAATAGAACATTAAAGAATAGAAGAGCAGCCTTTTTGCATCAGTCAATTCTGAAACCCTAGAGAGCATATTGAGAAATTTGAGGAAGGAGACGAAGGAAAAAAAACACGGAGAAGAAGCTTGACTTGAAGTACTTCCCGGAACAGGTGGTTTCCCACTGTTGCTACGTACACTAGTCCGTTCCAACAGTATTTTTTGATTTTATTTCAATTTTATTGATGTATAGAATTGGGATAATCGTTGAGAATAGTTGTTGTTGAAATTCGATTTTTGTCTAAACTCACCTTCGGGATTTTCATCTTTGAGAATAATGAAGATTGATTTATTGTGTTTTCATTGAGTTATTTTTGATTCAAATTCTATGCTTAATAATTTGGTAATAAATTAAAAGGGTGAGTCAAGTAAATATCATCAAATTGGTTTAACAAGAGTTATGTAGTTTGATAGATAAGAATTTAATCAAACTGGTAAAATCGTGTAACGAGAGATCAAGCATAGATTTTTGATAGGTTATTAGACAAATTCAGAACTAATTTAGGTTGTGGTTAAATTGGAAATCGAGATATTACAATTCCATAATTTAAATTAGGGATTATAATTTACGGTAAAAGATCAGAACTCAAGAGAGAGTAATCCACCCTAGGACCGTCTAGACCCGGTAATTCGATGGTTTCATAATTAATTAGATTTTCATTAAATTTGGATTAAAACCCCCTTTCTCTCAATTGGTAGTTTCTAAGTTGATTCTAGAATGGGTTGTGCAAAATTGCTATTTTGTTTATATTTTATGAGTTCAATTCTTGATATTGATTTTTTGATTGGTTTATTTCTGCATTAGTTGTTTATTTTGATTTATTACGAAAGTTAGTCAAGCTTTAGATTTTAGGATTAGATTAACGCTCCTCGTGGGAACGATACCTTAGGTATTAAGTGAACGACCCATGCAATTGCAAAAATATCGAGGTTATAAATATTAAAACTTAACATATGTAACCTTGTGATCAATACTTCACAATCAGGGATATAACACAATAAAATGGGGTAGCAAAACGTATGAATCAGACATTGCTGGAGAAAGTTCAGTGTATTCTATCTAATGCCAGGTTGGGCAGAGAATTTTGGACTGAGACTGTTACACATGCTTGTCATCTCATCAATCGCCTTCCATCAACTACTATTGGTGGTAAACACCTTTGAAAAAATGGTTTGGAAAACCTGCTATAGATTATGATTCCTTACATGTGTTTGGTTCCACTGCATATTATCATATTAAGGAGTCAAAGTTGGATCCACATGCAAAAAATGCAATTTTCATGTGGATCACCTTTGGTGTGAAAGGATATCGTCTTTGGTGCCCAGAGTCAAAGAAAATAATTTTCAACGGGGATGTTACCTTTGACAAATCTACCATGTTAAGAAAGATGACAACTGAAAATGTTAAGCAGATAAATGGTACCCCAAAACAGGTGGAGATTGAAGGAAGAATTATTACCCCAGAAAATGATGAAGTAGATGTAGAAACTCTTATGGTAAAAGAGGAGCCAAATGAAAAAGAGGTTTCAACCCAAGAACCTCCATAATAACAATTACCAATTGCATTGAGAAAGACAAAAAGAAACATTCAAAGTACCTGCTTGTTATGTCAATATAGTGGCTTAGACATCTCCAATTGAAATTGATGACATTCCTAACACTTATAAGGAAGCAGTTCGAAGTTCAGAAGAAGATAAGTGGAGGATATCCATGAATGAAGAAATAGGTTCCCTTCATAAGAATCAAACCTGGAAGTTAGCTGGTCTCCCAAAGGGAAGGAAGGAAATTTGATGTAAATGGGCATATGCAAAGAAAGATGGATTTCTTGACAAGGATAATGTTCACTACAAAGCAAGGTTGGTGGCCAAAGGTTATGCTCAAACAGAGAGAATTGATTATAATGAATTTTTTTCTCCTGCTGTAAAACGTTACTCCATTCAAAATTTGTTGGCTTTAGTAGCATAGTTTGCTATGGAACTAGCTCAATTGGATGTAAAAATTGTGTTTTTAAATGGATACTTAGAGGAGGAAATCTATATGACTCAGTCTGAAGGTTTTAAAGTTTCTAGAAAAGAGAATATGGTGTGCAAGCTTGAAAAATCATTGTACAAATTGAAGCAATCTCCAAGGCAGTGGTACAAGCAATTTTACAACTTTATGATAGAGAAAAAGTAAACAAAAAATAGATACGATCACTGTGTGTATTTGCATAAGCTATAAGATGGATCATACATCTATCTTTTCTTATATGTTGATGATATGCTAATAGCTTCAAAGAATCAAAGAGAAATTGAGAGATTAAAGATTTAGTTGAACCAGGAATTTGAAGTGATAGGTGAAGCTAAGAAAATTTTTGATGGAAATAAGTAGAGAAAAAAAGTTGGAGAGATTGTGTTTGACTCAAAAGCAATATTTGAAAAGGTACTACAATGTTTTAGCATAAATAAAAAGTCAAAACATGTTATTACTCCACTCACTCCTTATATAAAGATCAGTGCATTCTTGTCTCCAAAGAAAGATGCAGAACAAGAGTACATAACTAAAGTACTGTATGCAAATGCAGTTAGTAGCTTAATGTATGTTATAGTATGTACGAGGCCCGACATTTCACAAGCATTTGGGGTTGTGAACAAGTATATGCATGATCCTGGAAAGGAACATTGGCAAGTTGTGAAATGGATTCTACGGTACATTCTGAATACCTTAGATATTGGATTAATGTTTGAGCAGGACGAGAAGCGTAGTCATTGCTTAGTTGGATATTGTGATTCCAACTATGATGGTGATCTAGATAAATGTTGATCAACTACTGGTTATGTGTTTACTCTTGCAAAGGCACCAGTTAGTTAGAGGTCTATCTTACAGTTAACAGTTGCTTTGTCAACTACAGAGGTAGAGTATATGGCAGCTCCAAAGGCTCTAAAAGAGGCAATTTGGCTTTAAGGATTGCTTGATGAATTGGTAATTTGATAGAAGCATGTCAAATTAGATTGTGATAGTTAAAGTATTATTCATTTAGGAAAGAACCAAGTTTATGATGCAAGGACAAAGCATATCAACGTTTGCTTTCATTTTGTACAAGAGATTCTAGAAGACAATGGAATAATACTCCAAAAAATTCTAACCTCTAAAAATCCTGTAAATATAATGACAAAAGTGATGACTATAGCCAAGTTCAAATATTGTTTGGACTTGATTAACATTTTGAGAATTTGATAGCAATTAGAGACACTACTAAAGATAGTTTTCATTTGTGGGAGGATTTTGAGAATAAAGATTGGAAAATATGTCAAGGTGGAGAATTGTTGACTTATGACATATTTTGATATCCCATATTGGAAAATTGTGAAGATGAGAGAGTCTCCTTAAGTTATAAAAGGAGGGTTTCTTCACCTTGTTAATCATCCCCATTTCTTCCCCATTTGTAATTCTTTGCTTTAAAATATTGAAATATCAGTTTAGTAGTGTCTGAGGAAATAGACATAATTGGCCGAACCTTGTTAAATTATAGTGTTCTTTATTTGTCTATTTAATAGATATTATTGGGTATAGTTATAGTGAATTATTGTGCTATTAAATTACATATTTAGGAAAATTTTGTCTAGGAGGTTAGGTTTTAAATGGAATTGTTTATGACTCCTCTGGCCTTTCTTGGGAATTTACTTAGTTTGATTTTTCTTACAATCGTTCACACTCTATTCACCTAGGCAATAGTGCTCGATGTGAATTTTTTATTATTGGTGGAAATTAATCCGAGTTCAATAATAAGAACACTCCTAAAAATAGCATATATGGAGAGGAACATGAATGAGTGTTAGGACTTGGTCGGAGGCAGAGCTCACGAGTCACGGCGTAGAATTGACCGGAATATAAGATGAGACACCAAAATTAAGATAGAGAAAGAGAGAGACGCCTAAAGTAAATAAGACATGAGATAGTTTTGCTTCATTTGATACGATAAGATGGCTAGTTAAACGTTATTAGATCGATCCATTTTTCGTTAAATTTTAGATCTTTAAACCTAAATAAAAAAGGGAAATTCAAGAGACTCGATTTCTAGTTACTTTTTTAATGTAATTTTTATTTTCTCCTTAATTCTAATTTCTGTTTTAAATAAAAATAAAAATTTGTTTAATTATTAATATTAACTTAGTCGCATTTTTATTTATAATAACTAAATATAAACTAATTTTATAAATTAATTAAATAAGTGATCTTATTTAACATTTATTAATAAATATAAATAATAAATTAGCTACATTTATTTAAAATAAATCATTAAATAACAAAATTTTATATTTTAATGAAATATTAAAAATAATCTTTCTAAAAAAGAAAGGAATTCATTAATTAATAATAAAAATTATATCTCTTATTAATCACAATCCATCGAGGTACATTAGCAAAATTGGTTTATTAAAAATAGTCCATATAAATATAAATTTAAATTTAAATTTAAATAAAACTAATAAACTTCGAATTAAAATTTCCTATTTTTCATATTTAATAAAATAAATATTTGTTAAGTTGTAACATAAAAACTTCTTGTTCTTTTAATACTATTGTAAACCTGCAAAACAAAAAAGGTGGATGAGACCATGTCAGGTTGTATTAGAGGCATTTTGACGCTCAAATTAAATTCTGAATAAAAAATTATTTAATGAATTATCAAAGTTGTATAGATGGTGATATTACATTTGGTGATGAAAAGAAAGCTACAGTGATTAGTAAAGGAACTCTTTGCATATATGGATTGCCTTATTTTGAAAATGTGCTTTATATGGATGGTTTAAAAGTTAGCTTGGTGAGTATTAGTCGACTTTATGATGATGGGTTATTAATCAAGTTCACAAATGACGAATGCAAGGTGTTAAATCAACAAGGAGATTGTATTGTAAGCAGAAAAAGATCGATGGATAATTGCAAAAGAATTATGGAAATCGCAGTTACTTGCCCAGTGGTTTTGTGAAAATCAACTGTAAATTTCAGTTTAAAGCAATCGTGATAGAATAGAAATTTTGTGAAACTTCAACCTTAGGTTTTTTAAATAGTATTATAGCTTGGTTCACCTAATCAAAATTTGGTGTGTTAAGTTATTATAGATCAGTGTTCTGCGCTCATGGATACTAGAGATAGGACGTCAATCATTAAGCCACCTTTACTAGATGACTTTAACTATCTTGCTTAGAAATCGACAATGAAATTATTAATTCAAACACAAGGGACTAAAGCCTGGACTTTTGTGTTGAAAAGCTGGACTCATCCTATGACAACTAATGAAAAGAATGAAGCAGTACGTAAAGATCTGTCTAAGTGGACAAATGCTGAAGAAGAGGGAGTGCTTGGTAACTCTCTAGCAATATATGCAATTTTCAGTGTTGTAGATGAAGGATGCTTTAATATGGTATCAGCACGTGAAGCAGCAAAAGAAACTTGAGAAACATTACAAACCATACATGAAGGATCATAATCAATGATAACATCAAAAATTCAAATCTTGGCTACTAGATTTGAAGAGATTAAGATGGAAAAAAGTGAAACTATTAGAGACTTTCATGAGCAGTTGCATGATATCGCCAATCAAGCACATCAACTGGGAAAGAAGTACTCAAATCTAAAACTTGTCAGGAAAACCTTATGATCGTTGCCTCCTAAATTTATATCGAAGATTGTAGTTATTGAAGAGGCTCATAACATTAATGAGTTATTTTTGCATAAGGTAAATGGAATTCTCATAAACTGTTAAGTGAACTTGTTGAGAGACAAGTGTGAGAATAATAAAGGATTGGCGCTTCAAGCCGAAGTTGCTAAACCTATGCATAATTTAAGAGATGATTTTGATGATAATGAACATCTGGTATTGCTAATAAGAAATTTCAACAAGTGGCTGAGGAAGTTGAAGAAAGATATACCTAAGTTCAGATAGAATGGTGGGAGTTCATCCAAATATAACTTCAAACAACAAGAAAAAAATAAAAAAGGTGAAAAGAAGGCCAAGAAGATACAATATCCTGAGTGTCAAGGTTTCAGGCATATGCAAGAGGAGTATGTTAACCTCTTAAAAGGAGAAAAGGGAAGTTTTACTCTAGCATTTGGAGTGAAAACAAATCTAAAAGTGAGTATGGCAGTGAAGAAGAAATTGTGAGTCATCATGCTGCATTGGTTGCTTTATATAAAGAAAGTCTAGTTGTTTGCTTAGTAGCAACCAGTGAAGAAACTAAAGATGAAGATTAAGATGTTTCAGTATCAAAATCTAATTCTGATAACGACAATGATGAAAGTGACTCAGAATTAGAAAGGGAAGATGTCTGCAAGGCCTAGGAACTAAAGTATAGCAAATGGGTGAAGACTTGTAAACAAAATGAGAAGTTAAAGAGGGAGAATTCTACCATAAAAGATGTTATTCAAGATCTAGACATGAAGTTATTGTCAACAAAAGATGAACTTGATGAAGCAAAGGGGATTTTCAAGGTGTTGGATATAAAGGTTAATTCTTTTAGGTGAATAATGAGCAAAATGGTGAAATTAGATTTGCCAAAGAAGCCAGATCAATTAAGCAAGTAAAAAAGTTTGTGCAAACATGTCACTTTTGTGGTGTAGAAGGTCACATAAGGCCAAATTACTACAAGCTACTACAAATGTTTGTTCATAATGCTCAAAATAGAAAATCCAAACATTTTTAGAAGAACTTTTAGGAGTAGAGGCTACCAAAGCATAATTAGGTTAGAAAGAACCAACCGTAAGCACATGTGGCTCTTAAATCTATGCACAATGCTTCTTACGATGAATGGTAGTCTAACAACGAGTGCTCAAAGCATATGATAGGTGAAAGAAGCTATTTGATGAATTTTCAAAGTTGTATAGATGTTCATATTCCATTCAGTGATGGGAAGAAAGCAATATTTGGATGGTTTAAAATTTAATTTTGTGAGTATTAATCAGCTTTATGATGATGGGTTGTTAATCAAGTTTACCAGTGATGAATGCAAAGTGTTAAACCAAAAAGGAGATTGTATAGTAAATGGAAAAAGATTAGTAGATAATTTCTACATGTTATAGGTCATTACTTCCTACTATTCAGGCACATATAAAGATATGAATCTACGTCACCAAAAGCTTGGCCACACAAATTGTGACCTCATCAATAATTTAAGCAAATCTGAAGCAGTAAGAGGCTTGCCTATGATTAACAAAGATGACAAGATTATTTGTAGTGATTGTCAAAGGGGAAAATAGGAGAGAGTGCCACATAAGAAGGTAAGAAATGTTACAACTTCTCGAGTACTGAAATTGATTCATATGGATTTGGACAATATGCTACTCTTGGTGGGATAAGGTATTTCTTGACATTTGTTGATGACTACTCAAGATATACTTGGTTATCTTTCTTGAAAGAAAAATTGGATGCTTTTGAGGTGTTTAGAAACTTATGTGTGTAGATTACAAATTAGAAAAACATGATGGTTTTTTATTTCTTTCGAGAGTTAGTGGAGACTAAAGTTGCAGTTTTTTCCTATGTAACAAATAAGAAGCAACTAGTCAATATTTTTACCAAACCTCTTGACTCTATGAGGTTTGAACTTCTTTATGGGGCACTAGGACTTTGTGATTTATAACTTTGAAACTTATCGAAGTATAAAAAAAAAGGGTAAGGGTCCTATTTTGTTTTTTTTCTCTATTGCAGCCTCTGTCCTCTGCTTGTTTGACTTCTCACTCTGACCATCGTCGGCCACTTCATCTCCTTAGTATCATGTATGTCACTGGCCGTCTCTATACCTCAGCTTCCTTCTGTGATCACTAGCTTATTTTGGCATTGATTAGTCCCAAGGGGGAGATAGGAATTTGCTTATAACTTTTTCAACTGGTATTGATAGCTTTATTGGTGACAGTTGGCATTGACTTTGATTTTACAATATCTTTTATCATGATTATTTATTT
This sequence comes from Erythroxylum domingense, assembly GCA_025594535.1. NCBI lineage: Eukaryota > Viridiplantae > Streptophyta > Magnoliopsida > Malpighiales > Erythroxylaceae > Erythroxylum > Erythroxylum domingense. The sequence goes on from JANQBM010358007.1 coordinate 8,727, forward strand.
CAAGGAGCGTTTCCATTTTTGTTGTTCAGGGGCAGATTCTGATGTGAAAAATAATGCCAAAAAGTGGGAGATTGTTGAAATATTGGGAGATTTTAGAATATTCTATTTTTGACATTATTTGTATTTTTAATGGATTTGGGATGTCTTTTATAATAAGGAAGTTGATTTGGTATAGGATTCTACTATCTTAGAATGTATAGAATTTTGGAAGTTAAGATATTTGTGGAAGGAAGGAATCCTAAAAGAATAAAGAATCCTACAGGAAGGAACTTTGATATATCAATAAGCAATCTATGATATGAAAGATGGTTATCGATCTTGGCCATTATGTTGGAGCATTTTTAAAGATCAATTACAAAGTTCTACATCAAATTTTTGTTTGAAGACTTTCCATGATTATGTTTTGTTCTTGATTTAATCACTTAAGATATTCTTTTCTTTGTTTCAAAATCCTTTGTTGAGGTTAGTATGAGTTGGTCATGCTATTGGGTGTGAGATTCTCTCACGAGGGTAAGTATCAGTGGATAGTTTCAAGGAGTGAGTGGTGTCAGCTCCGTAATAGTCTTGTATAAGTCTATTGTACTATATAAAAGTTGATTAATTTTGGTGTGTGATTTATTTGTTGCACACTTAATTTATTTGCTTTAAAAAATTTTGGAAATCGTAGTTGCTTGCCCAATTACTTTGTGAGAATCAATTGTAAATTTCAGTTTGAAGCAAACGTGATATAACAAAAATTTTATGAAACTTTGAACTTGGTTTTGTCAATCTCAATCACGATCAAAGTCTAAAAAATAAAAGTTCAACTCATTGATATTTAACCAAAAGGTGAGGAAAGCAAATCACCTGAAGTTAGTATCATAAAGGAGTTTGCAGTAGATATTTTCTTAATAGGGACAAGATATAAACCTTATTATGAGTAGCAATTGGACATTATTTGTTCCTTTTATATCTGTATTCGAGCAAGAATTGGTTCTCCATTTCACAAGTTTTCAAAAGTGAAGTTTTTTTAAGGAGGAAAATTATTTTTGATAGAGTTCTGGTTTATAAACAATCAAAATCAAGATATATGTTAATGTGGTAAAAGTTTTACAAAATATCCGTCACATTCTAAATTTAAAAAAGAATGTAATTTTCTTAAATACCATTTATGTTAATGGGTATAGTTTCATTAGTGGAGGTGGAGTTTGGAAAGTCACAAAACGTGTCATAGTTGTAATAAAAGTTAAGAAGATTGGTACTTTGTACATTTTTGGTTGAAACTATTGTCACATGTACTATTCATAACTATACCTTTTTTGTTAGAATATGATGTCACACGGTTATGGAATATAAGATTGGGACACATCAAGCAAGAAAGGTATAATATTGCTAATTAAGAGATGATTGTTAGGTTAGTAGTGTACATAGAAGTTAGAGTATTGAGAGCATTGAATTTTTGGAAGACAGAAAAGAGTCAGCTTCAATTTTAGCCACTCACAAAACGAAAGATACTCTAGATTACATCCATTCATATCTTTGGGACCTGTTCAATTTCCTTTAAAGGATGAAGTTTAATAACTACTTACTTTTATTGATGACTACTTTAAAGTGATGTGGATCTACTTTGTCAAATGTAAAAGTGATGCTCTTATTACATTCAAGCAATGGAAGATTTAATTAAAAATCAAATTGAAAAAAGTTTTAAATTTCTTATAACTAATAATGATTTGAAGTAAATGAATTTTATATAACCTCTCACTCAATTGTAGGAAGTCCTCAATATAATAGTGTTAATGAGTATATAAATAAATCATAATTGGGGAAAAGGAGTTACATATTACCAAACTTCAATTTATCTAATGAATTTTTGGTTTAAGGATGTTAGTTGTGCTAGTTTATGCCTTACAAACAATTAATTGGTTGTAGTTTAGTGACAAAACAATTTAAAAACATTTTTTATCTTGTACATGTTTAAAGTTATATAATAAAATTCATTAAATAATTATACATTGCAAATTAAATTATAGTTATGAGATTTATATTGCATTTATATATTATCCCTAAATTATTCCTAGTCATTATTCTATTAAGACTAAGCATTAATAGACCATAAAAAGATCAGCATACGTGTTTTTCCTTATGAAAGAAATAATAGATCTCATAAACTAAAGTATGAAGATGCATAAATAAACATATGGGTACTTATTAGAAAACAAGTTCATTGAACTGACACAATATAAGAAATTCATTTGGAATATCACTTTTATGTATATGGAAATTCTCATTGTAATGATTGTATAAGTGATCATTTGACTTAAGGTTTCAAAGGTTATCTTGTACAAGGATTGCTATGTTTTTTATACTACTTATGACCTATTATAATCATAGATAACTCCTTCGGTAGTCATTAGATGTAGCACGAATTATATGGAGATAGTTAAGTGATCAAAATAAGATTCATCACCCTAAAGTAATTTAGGAGAATGTTCAATTTTTCTCTATTAGTATTGATTTGAGAAATACTTGGCCAAAGTAGAATGACATTTTGTAAATAGTTTACAAAGGTCATTAATTGAATTAATAACTAATAACAGAGAACTAATATAATTAAACTCAAAATAAAGTAGACATTAATTCCATGCTCTATGTCTAATCTAAATATTGTATAACGAAAGGATTGAATTATACAAAAAAATCATGAAAGGAAAGGTTAATCAAAATCACTTTGACATTCCTAAGTATTTGGGTGATTATGATGTGTTGTTAAATGTCAATCTTGATCTATGATTATAAATTTTTTAATTGGAGAATTAAAAATATTTTAAAAGAAGTTTTAATTTATCTAATTCTAATTCTAATTATGAATTATAATTATAATTTATAATGATTGCCAATATATTTGGAAACTTAATGGATCTTATATAAAGAACATGTTGAAGAGAGCAAATATATTTTAATCAAGTTGAAGTTGATTGTAAAGTTTAAGGAACTTTATGATTAAATATAAGATATTTAATAAATAAGGATCAATATAAGATATTGGATCTTATTTGAGAATAATTGGTATTTAATTAGATTATTTGTAATTATAATTAAAGTTTAATGAAATTAGAATTTAATTTCAATTAAATTACTAAAATGTCCAAATCTTATTATAACTAGGCTTAAGTTTTAATGGAGCTAGTACTTTTTGCTTAACCTTCTCTGTAAAAATTGCAAAGTTCTCTCAACCTAATTTGTGATATCATCAAAGGTCGAATACTTGTGTGGCTATAGTAATTGAGATGGATCGATTTTGAAAACGGTTTGAGGGATATGATAAGAATGTGATCAAGCTTTAGAATAAGGTATGGATTAAGATTCATACTTTATTATGGTTTAATTATTAATATTTTACAGAATTCAAGTGATCTTGGTTTTTAGGAAATTAAAATAAGAAAAAGTTTCATAATTATTTTGTTGCGATTGGCATCTGATCTCACCTTGATTTTTCAACAATTTGGTAAATTGAACTCTTCACACATCTCTTTATTTTAAGACTTTTGAGAAAAGTATGGTCTAATAAGCCTTCTAACTACTATAGTATCCATATATTTGGTTGTCTAACATATATACATGTAAAGTTAGTAAATATAACTGAAGGTAGAAACGTATATATTTCGTGGATATGAACTGGATGCAAAGGGATATAAGTTATGGTAATATGATCCAAAGTCACAAAAACATATAATCAGTAAAATGTTATATTTGATAGAATTTTTATTCTTTATTCCAAGGAGTTTGTTTCTTCACTGATATAGATAAAGAGAGTTGATTAAAGAAGGTGAAGTTAGGCTTGTTAATCATATTTTTTACTGCTACCTCATTTAGAACTTAAACAAATCCATGTTATTGGTTCCAAAAATGATAAATATGAGGAGGAAAAGGGAAATGAAAATTCATTACAAGAGGAGTCACACAATATAGCTAAACATAGACAAATGACAAAAATTAGGAGGTGTAAAATTTTGTTTAGATCAATTTGTAGCCATGTTTTAGTTATGGTACAAGAAGCAGAAAATATTAGTGAGCCTTCTACATATTTATACGCTATTTCTTATAATAATTATGCAAAGTGGTTGGTAGCTATAAATGAGGAGATTTGAGTCTCTTAAAAAATGACATTTGTTAGCTAGTGAAACTCCACCAGAAAAGATCATTATCTTCAAATGGGTTTTTAATAAGATAGTTGGCATTTTAAGAGTGGAAGATGTAAGGTATAAGGCTCGATTTGTAAAAAGGTACAATCAGTAAAAAGGAAGTTAACTCCATCCATATATTTTCTCATATTGTAAAACTTAGATCTATTCGTTTTTTACTTGTTCTTATTGCTATACATAACCTTTAATTAAAACAAATGAATGTTAAAAACAATTTTTTTATGTAGTTAACTCAAAAAGCGAATCTATTTGCAACAAATTGAAGGTTTCATTGTTGAAGGAGAATAAGATCATATTTATTTACTAAACAACCCTTTTTATAGGTTGAAATAATCACTTAGAAAATGGTATAAATGTCTTGAGTCACTTATAATTGGTCATGAATACTCTCATAATAAGTTTATCAGATGCATTTATTGTAGGAGACTCTTTAATGGGTTATCTATTTGTTCACTATATTATGTTGTTGACATATTTATCACTGCTAAAGATATGTCTTTTGTTAATAAATTGAATTTTTTATTAAATAGTGAGTTTAAAATAAAATATTTAAAAATTATGAAAAAAATTAGTATGGACATCCTTCAAAATATAAAGAAAGAGGGATTATATCTTACTTTAGAGTTGTATTAAAAAGGTTTGGAGAGAGATAATATGATTAATACTAAACCTGTCAATACTCCATTTAAGACTTTGAATTGTTCACTTGTAATAAATAAATTCTAATATTTATTATATGTTACGTATTCCTTATTCTAATATAGTTAATTATTAGCAAATCAAGTCAAGCTCTGATCCCATGTGTAGCAGAATAATTACGAACTTTTTGTATTTTGATTTTCCTAAACATAAGATCATTTAAAATCTATAACATGATTAACACATAAATCTTAATAAATTGTGAATATTAATTCGTACTATATTTCGAAACTTGATTCTTTTCTTGTCATATCCCTTTAACTGTTTCTAAAATCGGCCCATCTCAACCACCATGGCTGCACAAGTGTTCCGATCTCTAATGGTATCTATAAAAAGAGTTAAGAGAACTCTGCAACTATTGCAGAGAAGGCAAGAAGTGCTATCTTTCCTAGAGCTTAAGCTTATTTATAATAGATTTTGAGCATTTTAGTAATTTAATTTGAATTAAATTATAATTTCAATTAAACTTTATCAATTATGCCCTATTGCTATCCAATATCTCATATTGATCCTTATTTATTAAATATCTTATATTTAATTATAAAGTTTCTCAAACTTTACAATTAAGACCAACTTTCTTAAAATATCTTATCTCTTTTCAAGTCGTTCTTTATGTGTGACCTATTAGGTTCTCAAATATGTTGACAATGAATACAAATTATACCTTTAAATTAAACAATTTATATCTATAGATCAAGATTGACATCTAGAAAATATTTAGGAATGTCAAAGTGGTTTTGATTAACCTTTCCGTATATGATTTGTGTGTATTAAATCATTTCATTATACAATATTCCAATTAGATATAGAACATAAAATTAATGTCTACTTTATTTTGAGACCAATCATATTAGTTCTCTACTAGTAGCAATTGATTTAATTATTAACATTTGTAAATTATTTACAAAACATCATTCCACCTTAGCCAAGGATGTTTCAGATTAATACTAATCGATAATAATGAAACATCCTTCCTAATTACTTTAGGGTGATGAATCTTATCTTGATCACTCAACTATCTCCATATAGTTCATGTTACATCTAATAACTATCGATTGAGTTATCTTTGACTATAATAGGTTATAGGTAGTACCAAAATAGAACAATCTCTATACAAGATAGCTTTAGAGATCTCAAGTCAAATGATCACTTATGCAATCATCACAATGATTCTCATATGGGGTTAGCATATTAAACTTGTTCCCTAATAAGCACCCACATATTTTTAAGTATCTTCATACTTTAGTCTATGAGATCAAATACTCCCTTCATAAAAAAAAACTTAATGTATAATAGTCTTTATATTCTATTAAAATTTCCAGTCTTCATAGAACAATGACTAGGAATAATGTAAAGATAATACATAAATACAGTGAATCTCATAATTATAATCTTATCATAATTTCACTTGCAATATATATTTATCTCATAGACTTTATCATATATCTAAGTATATATAAGATAAAGAATGTCTTTAAATTATTTTGTCATTAAATTATAACCAACTGATCGACTGTAGTACAAAACCTATCATTAACCACATTATGTATGCTATTATGTGTTAATTTTAAGCAATGTTTTAAAAACCAGACCAAACATCGAATCAGTTAAAGGAAAGGTTTAAGGTTTAAAGGTTCAATTGGTATAAATAGTTATAAAACTGATATATAATAAGTAAAAAGTAAAGATTATAAGAATGAGTAAAGATAAAATACTTTATTGAAATAAAAATATACCACTATTATTATATAATGAACTAACAATAAATCAAATCTAATTATTCAAATTAAATCTGAATCTAACATAAAAACTTAAAATAACAATAAAATCAAAATTGTATTTCTATAGGATGTTGGGTCTCATCATCTACAAAAGTTTTAAATTCTCTAACGCTATCTAAAGACTCGTAAACTACACTTTCATCCAAAGTATTTGTATCAATTTCTTCTACTATATTCAAACAACTTGCAAATTAGTAATGTGTGAAACTATGAATTGTAAATATATAATACATTATACTTTTAATTTAAATATGATCAAAATAAGATATGAATTGACCACTAGTAGATAATTTTAATTTATTCATTGTGACATCTATGTTGTCTTCCTAAATCACCTTTTCAAGTTAATTATAATCAAGATCAAGCGATGGCACTTCTTCTTCAATCCAAAAATCAGTATGGTCAATATAATCAATATCAATTGGATCATACGTTATCTTCTTACTAAACACTCTAAATAAATAATAGAGAAATTAAAATGTTAATAATAAAAAATAAAATTAATGAAAATAAAAATAAAACATAAAACATAAAATATGCTTTCTTTCTCAAACTATAAGTAGCATAAATAAGGTCATTAAGTCTTTGATGTTCTAAATGTTTTTCTCTTTGTATGAATAAGTTTTAAAATACTTCAATTACGTTCACAACCTGATGCAAAAGTTGTTTGATTGAGTAATTTAACGATTTTTCTCAACGTTGGAGCACTTTCACCGAATAATTTCCACCACTTATTTATATTTTAAATTAATATTTATGAAAAGTAAAAATAAATATTATTAATAAGTAAAGAATGAACTAAAATTATAAAAACTTACCTAGTTGCATTTTTTATAATAAATTCTCTGTTTGCTAATGATCTAGCAAAACTCCCTAAACCTTCACGATATAATTTAATTTTGTTTGCAATAGAGAAAATAATTTTGCTTTCATTCACATCAAACAAGCCCCCCCATAATATTATTTGTTCATGTATCTTTACTATATAAGCAATGGGGATTAAGAAAATAAACTGCTAAATAGATTCTTTGAGTAAAATGCTTATCCCATTATTGGTCAAGAATATTTATATAAGGCTTGTAAAATGTCTCATTTCCTTTGAAAAGATTTATAATTGTTTTGTGAGCTCTATACATACCATTATATATATATATATATATAACCCAACTTCTCATCTAAGTTAACAATCCTCAACAATCTGATAAGCAAAGTCACAATCTTCATAATAATCAAGCAAGCATCACAAAATTTATATCTAGAATAATAGCACAAACTTCATTTTCTTTTACATTCTTTGATAACTTATGACTTAAAAAGTGTTTACTTGTCACTAACTTTTGAAGTAATTATTTATTTTCATAAATACTTTTCAAAGAAATAAATGTAGTTGCAAACCTGGTACCATCAGGATGCACGATCTTAACCTAATCTTCTTGCTTTCTTAACCAAGACAAAAATGTTATATGATTATACACAAAAATTGTAGTCTTAGATGCATGTGAAGCAAGACTAGAAATATGGTCCATATCACCAATATCTTTTTAAATAAGATTTATACAATGAGTAGTGCATATAAACTAATAAATATGCTCATACTTTGATTGTAACAAATACTTATCTGATATATAATTAGCTACATTATCTATAATAAAACCCATAACATTCTTTGGTCTAAATCACTTGACGATTTTAGAACATAATTTAGATAAAGAATTAACACTTTTTCCCATATCAGAAGCATCTACAAACTTGATGAAAGTTGTTCCAATATTATAGTAAACTAAGAAATTGATCAAGGTTCTTTATTTTTAATCAGTATACCCATTTGCCATAATAGTTCATCTTATTGATTCCCAACTAGACTTCTATGTACCCACAATTGACTGACATTCTTTTTTTAAATCTTGAAGCAAAGACACACATATGTCGTAATAAGAAGGAACCTTAAATCCTAGACCTATCGTTATTGTAGCAAATATTGCTTCTTCAAAACAAAAGATATATCATAAGCCTCTTTATTTTGTTTTTTCTTTTTTACTTGTTACTGCAAATAATTTTCAATCCTTTCACATACATCAAATGATCCTTTTTTTTCCAATAAGCAATATTGTCTTTAGCACTAGCAAGATGTTCTTTTACTCTATAAATTCCTCCCCCTTTAAATACCCTATCGCAAAACACACAATTATATTAAATATTCCCATCAGATGTTTGAGAAGAAGAAAAATAATTTCATGTTAAATTAGACTTATCACAACTAGAGGATATTATATACGTCCAATCTTTTTCTAATGATTCCATATTCTTCATTATAATTTTAACCTAAAAAGTATGAAAGATAATTTACAATATATACCAAAATAACCAAAAAAAGATTAAAAGATGTAATGCTTTTTATACAATAAAGAATATTTGTGAAATGAATATTTATAAAAAGGATAAAATTTTCTAATTATATTAATTGACTCCATCAAAAATTTTGTAAATTAATTTAGAATTAGCCCACCATCATAAAAAGATAAATCAATGAATTAAAGGTTATACTAAACTTAATAGCTTATATTATAGTAAAAAATGTAATTAATGTCAATCAGTAAATTATATAACTCAATACACAAGTTATTATATGAGTAATTATATATTGATATTATTATTTTCTTTAACTTAATTTTTTAAAAAATAAAATTCATTGTAAATATTAAAGGAGTCAATATAACTTATAGTAATATCAAATTAAATTTATTTATGGTAAAATAAAAAATTATAGTTCAAATAACTGAATAAGGTTTAAAGTAAATTGTAAAAAAATTTAAAAATACAAAGTGAAGTAATTAGATGGACACAAACACTCGAAAGTAAATATTGATTAAATTAAAAGAAAGTCAAAAACTAAAGATAAGTGTACAACTTATTCCTTCACCTTCTTTTCTTTATTGTTACGATACAGAAAAGTAACTTTAGAAGGCTTATTAAAATAATAGTTCTTGATGGAGAAAGAGAATAATTATGTTTCTTATAAAATTTCATTACTATATCTTATAAGACTATATCTCATTATCTCTTTGAAACTAGAAAAGTAATACCTCGTTGACAACAAACAGTAAAAAAAAAGAATCAATTAGCAAGATCACTTTACAAATTATTCATATCTCACATACAATTTGTCAAATATAATTAGTTAATTACTACATCTAGATAAAATTAAAATGAACATACATATACATCAAAAGAAGACTAACAACATAATGGTGAACAAAATCAAATCACACTCTTTTATTAAACTTTGCTTCAACAATTTTCAAACTCTTACAGGTTTACTCCACTTCAAATTGTTCACTGTTATCTTCGCCAAATATTGTAAGTGTAGTTTTTAGTTTTGGAGTTTTAGATCAACAAATTGAATAATTCAACAAAGTATATATAACACAACTTCCAAAATTAGAGATTAAAATGAAATAGAGTTCAAACATTAAAGAAAACTAATTAATCAAGAAGTATGAACAAAGAAGAAATCTCCTATTGTTGGTACTCTTTTAGAAGAAGCTATCATTTGCCTTCTCCTTATTTATTTCTCTTAACAAGTTTTAACCTTGAATAACACAGTAGATTGAACACACTTGAACTCTAAAGAAGCATAGATTGATAACTAGAATCTGCATTTCACTTTAAAACCCATTCATCAACTCTCGAATTTCTTGCTTCTCCATCCATCTAGTTCCCATACCTCATACAAACCTATAATATATTCTTCCCTCATCCTCTCCAATAAGCCAACAACAACAGTGCTAATTTCACTCACAAAGTGGGATATTGCTTTAGTTCCTACATGTAAAATGAAGATGGCTACTGCAGCTTTGAGAGAGAGCCCTAATCCCAACAACCACTGCACCATAAAGAAACTAATCTCGACGACTACTACAAATCTGAGATCAACAATAGAAGTAGTAATCTCAAGAAAGAATGTAAGATCAAATTTTAAACTCAAAACAATTAGCTTTTATCTTATTCGTAATTATTTTCATGCTAATACAAATAATTTAATTTCTAGATGAGGTAGACCCATAAAGTGAATATCCACAACATTCATATTTGCCTTACCAAGGGGTTAAGCTAGAGCTGTAACACCCCATTACCCTAGGGTACGCATCGGGACGCCCGTAGGTCATTCCGACACATATCCTAAGATAAGGGAGC
>JANQBM010358217.1:0-19578 GCA_025594535.1 Erythroxylum domingense
ATTCCAAAATGCTTATGTCTAAATTTCCATTGCCATTGGGCCACAAATTCGCTACTGAAAGACTCCTATCAGTCGCTCAGCAATTTTTCGGGTCCGGAAACAATTCCGAAAAATTCCCAGAAAATTTCCATAATTCTCTAAAAATTGGAAAAATCATTATGAACCTCTCTGATTCAATTTATCACTCACAAAACCTATTTTTCAAAAATCACACTTATTCACACTTATACTGGGAAGATGTCATGAACGCATGTACAATAAATTTTCTTGAGTAACAATCGTTGTTCACAAGTGCATGAGCTTGAGATGTGGTTTTTTTTTTCTAACTTCTCCGATTGACCTCACTTGGACCCGTTTCTCAGGTCCGACCCCTTCTATGAAAACGGGATGTTACACGTTCCCTATAGCATTCCATGAGTCTACGAAGTAGATGTATCACTTCTATCGTAGACCTACCAGGCATAAATCCAAATTGGTTAGCCGAAACAGACGCGACTCTCCGAATTCTCATTTCAATTACCTTCTCCCACAGCTTCATGGTATGACTCAATAGTTTAATGCCTCTATAGTTATGACAATCTTGGATGTCCCCTTTGGCCTTGTACACGGGGATCAACCGACTCAATCTCCATTCATCTGGCATTTTCGCTGAGTCTAAAATCATATTAAAGAGATGTACTAACCATACAATAACGACACCTCCTAATCGTTTCCATACCTTTATGGGGATTTTGTCAGGTCCCACTGATCTTCTGCTCCCCATACCTCTCAACGCCTTTGTAATCTCTCCTCTCGTAATCCTTACCCCTGTCCACCGATCCTGAATATGTCCAGTCTCAGTGGGTTCTCTTAACTCCATGTAGCCCACTATCTTTTCGGTATACAGGCCTTGAAAGTACCTCTGCCATCTCCTCTTGATTTCTTGGGTCTCTGTGAATACCTGTCCGACTTCATCCCGAATATAACTAGATTGGTGGAAATCCTTTGTCCCGCACGCCCTATCTCGTGCTAGCTTGAAAATATTTTGTGCTCCCCTTTGCATATCTAGGTCCTTGTACATGACCTCATATGCCTCCCCTCTAGCCACTGCAATAGTTTTCTTAGCCTTCTATTTTGCTAATCCATACCTTACTCTATTAATTTCTATCTCTGCCCCCGTTGAACTAGCTAGGTGGTCTTTAAAAGCTCTCTTCTTTGCTTTAATCGATGCCTGGACCTCTCCCGACCACCACCAACCTTCCATTCACCCTCTTCCTCGCCCTTTGGGAGCCTTTCTGGATACCCTTAGGTGATAGGCGACAGTTGCACGCACAATAGAGGCGACACCCTCCCACATCAGATTTGCAACCCCGCTCACAGACCATGTGGTGTTTGTCCTAACTTAAGACCTAAATCGTTCCATCTTGTCCCCTTTTAACCTCCACCATTTAATTCGATGACATTGCTGGGTAAAAGGCTGGGACCTCCTTCCTTTGATGCCGAAATCCATAAATAGTAATTTATGTTGAGTCGATATGCATGCAGCCGGTAGGACTTTGCAATCTTTGCACCAGGATCAGGTACCGCTCCTGACAAGGAGATAGTCTATTTGAGTCTTGGAGGAGCTACTCTGAAAAGTTACCAAGTACGCTTCATTCTTCTTAAAAAGGGAATTCGCGATGACTAACTCATAAGCCACGGCCACATCTAATAAAGCAATCCCATTTTCATTTCTAATGTCGTAGCCGAAGCCCCTAAGTGCACCTGAGTAACCGTCCGTACCAGCTCCTATATGTCCATTAAAATCACCTCCAAGGATGATCTGCTCCGTAATAGCGAATTCTTACAGTACCCCTTCTAGAACCTCCTAGAACAGTCATTTTTGTTGAATGTTTGAACCCGCTTGCGGTGCATACGCACTGACAACATTGAGAACTACCTGGCTAAATACAATTTTAGCCACCATAATCCTATCATCTATTCTCGTAATCCCTACGATTTTACTTATAAGGTCCTTAACCACTAGGATACCTACCCCATTCTTCTTCCGTGTACTTCCTGAGTACCGAAGTTTGAAACCTCCTATCTCCTTTGCTTTAGCTCCTGCCCACTTTGTCTCTTGGATGTAGGCGATTTGTATCCTATACTTGTATAAAATGTCCACTAGTTCTAAGCACTTACCCGTTAGGGTCCCAATGTTCCAAGATCCGACTCTCAGTACGTCTTTTCTGCCTTCATCCTGGCCTACTGCACTCCTCGACCCACTTGCACTAGATCCACCCACGCGAATTGAAGACATCCTCCTACCTTAGGCTGTCACTTGTCCCTCAGGACTACTCCTAAGAAGCCTCTAAAGGACCCGAGCCTACTAAATACACAACACTAAAAAATTGAAGTGGAACGATACTGTAAGCCGCACCTCTAAGAAAACTAAAAACAAATCACTAAATAGCAATAGTAATTTGAAAAACCAAATCTTAAGTATACAGCTAAAATAAAATTCAAGTACCACTAAAAAGTGACCCACTGGAATAATAAAAATAATAAATAAATAAATAGTAATAATAAAAATAAATAAATAAATAAAATAAAATAAAATAAAGAATAAAAATATACTAATAAGATAATACTGATAAAATAGTAATAATAATAATAATAATAATAATAAAAATAAAACTAATAATAGTAATAATAAAAATAAAAATAATAGTAATAATATATAATAATAATAATAGGAATAATAATAATAAGAATAGGAAAATAGAATAAAATAAAAACAACGACAATAATAATAATAATAAGATAATACGAATAATAATAATAATATTGAAATAATAATAAAATTAATACTACTAAAAAAAATTTCAGCACAAGAGCCAACCGCGAGAAATTAAAAAGCCAAACAAAGAAGGAAGGCGAAGTGAACAGATGTCAAGCATGACAACATATACATACGAGTGACAGAAGAACAATATACTAGGAACCAACACTAATATCAATTGAGAAAACATGCAAATAAAGAGGGCTGTATAGTAGTTATCTTACACTCGCCAAAGAGATTGTACTAAAAAGGCACGCAATTAACATAGAATGTAGGGCCTGAGAAGCAGTGCGTCACATGAAAAATGCTCTAGAGAAAAACTTTGTAAAGAGACTGTGGTTATAAGGGAATCTAAAATAGAAACGTCGTTTAGGGAAAAATAGCAAGTTAAAAAGTGGAATAATCAACGGCTCTAATAAGGAAAAGAAAGAGGGCCATACCGTATCAGGAGAATCAACACAGTCACAATCGCAGGCTTGTCAGGAGTTTCAAGCCATCTACCTGAAAAGACCATTGAAGTGCCAAATCTCTACAAAAGTTAACAATACGTTCCTCGCATGTAACCCAGGAACCTAACTTACACCTTCCTTTACAGCCAGGCTTGGGCGGTCGGATTGGATTTTTGTACAGGACAAGGCGGCAACGCCTAGGCTAGTTTACACAATCCTCATATCACCCGCTAGCTCTCTCAGTGCATGTAGCACAGGAGAGCGTAAGCGATACGAGAATCTAATAGAGGTAAGAATAAAAAATTAAAAAAAAACCCAAACAGCACACGCGCCCGCCTTAAAGGAAATGGACTCAAAACAAACGGTATAAGGTAGAGCACAACCTCTCTGGCGATTAGCATTTATGCTTGGAAATGTAACAAATGCATAGGTTCCCAGCAGTAGAGGGAAAAGAGCACGTAAACCATGCAGAAATACCTGGGTTTTAGACCCACAATACAGAAGACAATGGAAAAAAATGCATTCGCTGTCTCTCATTGTCGTCTTCCCACAAATGCACTCCATCGTCCTTCATATCTGCTGAAACCACCTCCTACGACTGTGATTTAGGGGTTGATTGGACCAGTGACTTGAGGCCATGATGGTAATCTTGTTGATGACGACAACCATAACTGAGGAGTTCCAAAGAAGAGAACAAATCTATAGATGTTTTCTCTTATCTAAATATCCTCTCTAAACAAATCCATAGATGTTTTCTCTTATTGAAATATCGTCTTATCTAAATAATCAACTTAACCACTAAACACACATCAAATTACCTATAAAAATACAATGCAATCTACACCTATCAAATTACAAAATAAGGCATATTAGACTATCAGAAGATGGAAAATGAACTTGGATGATACAGGAGTGCATAAGAAGTTACAGCTTCAAGAGTTGGAAGAGATGAGCAATGAGTCATATCAAAATGCAGTGATATATAAGGAGAGGATGAAAACTTTTCATAATAAGATGATTTTGAGGAAACGCTTCTTAGTGGGATAGAAAGTGTTACTATATAATTGTAAACTCAAACTCTTTCTAGGTAAGTTATGTTCCTGTTGGGTTGGTTTATTTGTTATCATTCATATCTTTCGTCTTAGTGTAATGGAGATAGGGGGCCTCAAAACTGACAAGACATTCAAAGTGAATGGTCATCGTTTAAAGTCGTATTACGAGGGCTTCTAAACAGAGGATTTAGAGGTGCTAATATTAAAGGATGTGACTAGTGTCACTTAATGCACACAACTGGAGTTTGAGTCAATGACGTTAAACAAAGGCGCTACTTGGGAGGCAATCCAAGGGGAGTTAATTTCTGTCTTTTACATTTTCAAATTTGCTATTTTTAATAACTGCTCCATTTTTTGCATTTGATTTTACATTGAGGACAATGTAAGTTTTAAGTGTAGGGGTGGGTTATATTAGTTTTTTTGCATGTTTTTTAGCTTAATTGTAGTTTATATGAGTTCTTAGGCGATTTTCAAAATCAAATGAACAAAATTGAAAATTTTCTTCTTTTCTATTACTTTTAGGATTATTTAGTCATAAATAGAGTGTGAATTGATTAGTAAAATCCATAGAAAAATTTTGCATGTACTTTTACTCTTGTAATTTGTTAATTGCACTATTATTAGAAGAGCGGTGACTAGTGGTAGACAAAAACTAGTGAGGTTTTGAGCCGTATTAAATTGACACGCCTATATCAGTCTCACTGTTTTGTTTTTTATGTGTGACCTTCATGACATTTACATCCTTACCTCGCATTGATATTCTATTTGAGACCACATTTTTATCACATGCTTTTGTATGAAATGATTAGGCATTATTGGCTGATTACGAGCTAAATTAGCCAAATAGCCTACTAAACTATGTAAATTTTCCTTTGCTAACCCCCTTGAGCTTTGTTATCCTTTTCTTTTGTATAAACTACATTACATGCAACTAATCAAATGCTTTACCCAAGTCTTAAAGCTAGTGGAGCATTTTTTAATTCTTGATGAATGTGATTGTACAAAATCCTAAGTGTAATGGGTATGCATACATGTGGGTTGGTTATATTTGTTGAAATTCCATGTTAAGCCTAAGTGTAAGGGTATGCATACATGTAGGTTGGTTATATTTGTTGAAATTCCATGTTATGAATCCTGTGTTGATGTACGTTTTATCACTTCTACTTTTGAAAGAAAAGAAAAAAGTAAAAAAAAAGAGAGAAGAAAAAAATTTGAGTTTCAATAAAAAGTATCAAGGAGGAAATATAATTGATGTGAAAAGTTATTAATTAATAGTTCATCTTCCTTAAGTTGTATTGGTTGAGTGTTTGAATATATTGCATAGAAGGTGGATGTTGTTTTAAATGGAGCACTTTTTAGTTATGCTAATGTGGCTTATGGTTTCAGAGCTAAATTGAGATGTGAAGTATGGTTATTGTATTCTTTATGGCTGATGGTACCCAGTTTTGAATGAATGTTAACTTGTGCGTTTGATATATCGTTAAGTGTTACTTTTGCTTCCCTAGCTTGATGAATTTTATGCTACATTGCCTAAAATACATCCCACCTTATCCTTACCCACATTACAACCCTAGAGAAGTCCATTGATTCATGATTATGCATGTGATTTTTAGTGGTGGAGAAATGAAATGATATGCAAAGTTATGGATTGTTATGATCATGAATGGAGTTTGAATGCACCCATGAAAATATCTTGTTTAAATATTTTTTGACCCCTAGATTACTCAGTTTCTAAGTGTTGTGAATATTGATTTATCATGGGTAGAAGCTTTGAATGTTGAGTTTTTGATATAAGTTTTGAAAGTCATTCATCTTTACTTATAATTATCTATTATTAAGAAATGTGGAAAATGAGTAAAAGTTTTGGTTTGTGATTTTGATCTTGATGAATTGCCCAAAAGCAATCAAAAGCTAAGTGTAGGGGAAGTTGATATGTGTTTAAATGTTGATTTAGTTGATATACTAGACTTGGTGATTAATGCCTTAGAAATGCTTAGGATACTCACTTTAGCTCATATTTGATCTTAGGTACATTTTAGAAGTGAAAGAGCTAAAATGACCCGAAAGCATGACCATTGAAGCCATCTTCTCAATTTCCATATTATGTTGATTCATGGAGCATGAAGAAGAAGAGGATTGAAAGCAAGAGAAGATAATTAAATGCTAAGAAAGATGAGACATATATTGTAAACACAAAGAAGAATACTACATTATAACTCACGGATATATAGTATTTTAATTCCACTAATGTTTAAGGAATAAAGAATACATGTGTGTAACATGAAGAGGGGATGGAAAAATAAAGAAGCTTGACATGAAGATGGCTGGAAAGAGGACAAAGTTGAAATGGTGTCAGATGTAGCATGAAAAAGCGAGGATAAAAAAACAAAAATTGGATAACTACACATTTGGAGGGCTCTCACTCACGATTGCATGGATTGCATGGACTTAATGTGTATCACGTGAGTTACAACTATTATTCCATATTTAAAGTATAAAAAATAAAAGAGATATTGGGTTATAAAAAATAAAAGATATATTAGGGTGTTCGGCTAAAGTAAGAAAACTTGCGTAAAGGGTGTTAAAAGTGCAGTAGAATAAAAAGATGAAAGAGCTGGAATGGGAGGCTTAAAAAGAACGCAACACCTATCCATTTTACTTACTTTTAACCTAGCTGCCTCATGAGTCTTGGGGAAGGCTATTGAATAAATAAAAGGGGAGCAAGAAGTTAGTGGGCTGAAAGAAGAAGGAGGGCTGGCGGTGAGTGAAAGAAACCAAGAGTGAATAAAATGAAGCAAGTGGAGCAGCTGGATGACTCATCTTCTCTTCAGTTAAGCTTCATCTCACACAGCTTTTAAGTTATTTTTTAATCATAACAAAGGTGAGAGTGTTAGCTGAAAGAGGAAGAAGGGAGCTAACCTATAACCCTCTTCAGTTTTGCACAAGAAAGTGATACCAAGATGAAAACATTTTCTCTCATTTCTCTTTGGTTTTCTATGGAAACAAAGGTATTCTTAGCTAAAGCTTAAAGACCTATGGAGAGGATGGAGGGATAGACATCCCGACACTAGTTCACAAGGATATCAACGCCAAGACGTAGTTAAGCTATTTTATCTTGATTAACATTGTTAACCTCTTTTCGAATTGTTATATTGTTTGTTTTGATTGAATTGGGGTTTTAGTATGAATGATCTTAATATGTTATTTGGTTTGTTCTATTATGAACCTACTTCTATAATGTTGAATGTGATCTGTAATTGTTAAGTTTCAAGTTTGTTAGTAGCATCTAATGATCCCATATCATTAGGAACAATATAACTTAGGTTAGATAACCCGAATATGTGAGGTTACTACTTATATTGGTCGTTTTCCATATTGTAATGCGACTGCCAAATTAAATCTAAAGATCATACCTTAGGTTATTCGGTAGTTAGGTTTAATTAATAATTGTATCTTGATTAAACAGAACCTAAGGAAAAACTGAGATTAGTATAGCATTTTATTAGTCTTAGATCTATAGTCCAAAGAGAGTTGTAAGGACGTTAGGATGATGGAATCTCCTTGATCATGCTTAGGCTAAGATTGACCCTAGAACCATACGTTACTCATATTTGACACTTTAATCGTTTTCTATTGCTTTTTTAAAATTTGTTTTTGCTAGTTTACTTTGATTTATTTTCTAAATTAATTAAAATCCAAAACTCCTTTTTTATATTTTTATTACATCAGTTAATTTTATTATAGAAATTAACTGAACATTCCTTACGAATTTGATCCTAACTCACCATAACTACAAATTTTAGTGTGCAGAGTCAGGTAAATTTTACAAAGTACTTGACACACGTTGTCATCTATTGTCTTGGTTGTGGATAGATAGGCATGCT
This sequence comes from Erythroxylum domingense, assembly GCA_025594535.1. Taxonomy (NCBI): domain Eukaryota; kingdom Viridiplantae; phylum Streptophyta; class Magnoliopsida; order Malpighiales; family Erythroxylaceae; genus Erythroxylum; species Erythroxylum domingense. The sequence goes on from JANQBM010358217.1 coordinate 8,186, forward strand.
TATAGGATTAAAGTGCAACTACTACAGTTTGATATCACTAATGTTCACAGTTCGATACCTTCGAGTATCCAAAGTTTGGTACGTTTGGGTATCCAAGTCTTAGTAGTTTGATACCTTCGAGTATCCACAGTTTGAAAATTTTGGGTATCCACAGTTTGATACCTTCGAGTATCCAAAGTTCGAGACCTTCAAATATCCACACCTACAGAAAATGTGCAGGCCAAACACAGAAAGTAAAGTAAAGAGATATAAATAAGAAATACAGTATAAAAACATAAATAATCAGTATATGAATGAGCATTTGAATTGTATCGATAATTAGTTTCATTGAGTGTTGAATATCAATGTTTGAGTTTTGAAGGTGAATTTATGGTATATGAAAAATATATCGAAGCATGTTTGCATTATTTATTTGATTAAGTATGCCATCTTTTTTAATATTTATGCAATATTCATGAATAAATGTGCTTGGCGGATGCCTGTTGTGAGTGGTCATCCAAACTAAATATTTCCCCACTAAGCTTTCAAGCTTGGCACAGATATTAATTTGTGTAGGTCTAAGTCATAGGAGTGAGGTGCATGAAAAATTTGCAGGGACCAAAGCTAACAGATAGAAGAAAAAGTACTTTTGGAAGGCATTTTTAGTTAGATATGATTGTACATATAATGGTTAAAGGAAATTGTATGTTTTCTTTTGGATTACCATGTAAATGTAAAAATGTTTTACTAATTTTAAATGATAATGTTAAGCATTGGGGAGTTTTCTAATGTATATATGTATAGCATTGAATGGAAATGCATATCGTGAATGTATGTATAAGAAATTGATTACCTTATGAGTGAATGGTTATAGTTTCTGTATACGGGGCATTACTGTATTCACTTTTTGTCTTTCTTTTAATTGAATGAATAAATTATTTAATATAATGAATGGTTATAGTAAATTGAAAATAATAATAAAAAACACAACAGTGAGTGAGAGTAAGGAAATTGTGACAAAACTAATTTATAACGATTTGATTAAATAACTCTAAATTTATGTCATTTTTTTAGTTCCATTTAGAAATTTCTATCTTTTTCTTTTGATAAGTGAAGAGAAATCCTCCATACAAAATGTTTTTAAATCATGGATCAAAAGAAATTGTTACACTCATCTTATTTTGTTAGAAGTGAAGCGTAATCATTATGTTCAAAGTTAAGAAAAATCATTTGTATTTTAGTTAAAGAAATAAATTTCCAAAGGTTAAGGAACCTTACAAATTTAGTAGAAGGTTCAGGTGTAACTTAAGTTTAAATCAAAATTACATACATAACATTGGTATGATTAAAACTAGAGAGTTTCTAAACTTGAGCTCAATGTTGATCAAATTTTCATGCACTTAGCTTCTATTATTATTTCCTTTTTATTTGCTTCATTTCTTAACCTGTATTGTTTCGATTTCTACGTCGCTGATTCTTATTGTTGAGATGCCTTTGCGTGTCAATTTTGATCTTCTTCTACTTTGATTTTCATTATCTTCTTTATCTCTTTATATCCATCTATTTTTTCTTGTTGTACCTTTTACTATTGTTTTTTCTAATTTTCTTATTTGAATAATAAAATTTTCTTCTTCAAGGTTATTGTCGATTGGTCATGATTACTTTGTCATTATAACCTTTATAATGTTTATCTAAAATAATTTTCTCAATTGCTACACTTACGTAACTATATACGATTTAAAAATTCTTTTTCTTACTTATATCAATATACAAATCCTTAATATATATTATATCACGCACACATGCACTCTCTAACCTCTCAAAACTTTTATCAACTCTTTAATATTTCATATATTCTTTTCATAATTCAATTATAGTATATTTATATTCAAAACTAACTTAAATAATCATTAAATACATAAACTAACCATTATTTAAACAATTTATTGCTTGCTTACCTTTGACTAGTTAAAACTGTAATAATTAGAGTACTGGGTCGAACTAACCAATCACAAAATTACCTTTCTATAATTTCTAAAACATATAACTGATTAATCAACTAATCACCAGTTAATCCATGAAATAATTGATCATACATAACACATACTATAGCTTTCTTCTTTATTTTGTTGGTTTTTTCAGTTAGTCAATTCAAAATTTTATAGAATAGTTTGATCTCTTAATAAATCAAAATTTAAACTTCTGACTCCCAAATCTTTTGAAAGATAAAATATGCATTTTTCATCAAAACTTGATTAAGTATTCATTTATGATTATTATGTTTTTCCACGGTTTCTTCTAGGAATACACATTGACATCTTGAATCGTCTTTTTAACTGCTTTTTTCTCGTTTTATTATTTACATTTAGGGTAAAAGATATAAATATCATTTCTAGTTTAAAAATTCCTAAGAAGCTTCCTAATTTTTGAAATTCTTGAAAAAAATCCTTTTAGTTATCAAATTTTCATAAAAGCACATTCATTTAGAAAAATAAGACAAAAAATGTGTAATATTAATATATGAATTTTTTACTACATTTCTACACCCATATTTGGTATATTTTGCTTAATATTTTATACTTTTATTGTATATTTGGTACTTAATTTGCTCTAAGTGCATTTATTGGTTATAATTGCCTTCATAGACTAAAAGGAGTACAATTTGAATGAAAATGCAACATAAAATGAAGATTTGAAGCAACATGGGTGTGTAAGTCTCTTAGTTGTTTAGAATTGCAAATTATAGAGACTTTGGGATTGATAAGTGATATTTGTTATATGATTGTCTAACTAATTTTATTTGATATTGTGTAGGTTTATTACACATACTAGGATGTTTAGCCTTGGTTTTGTGTTATTTTCATATAGCTTGCATGTGCATGTGATTGTGTATGATAAATTGCATGTTAGGTTATAAATGAAGGCTTTTAAGCTTAGGTTTTACATGCTTTTCATATGTTTTGTTGTACATATATTTTTCATGATTGTATGTCAATGTTTAGGCAAGATTTAGACCTTATTTGTGTTGATTATTAACTTACTTGAACGTGGACCTGTAGGTATCAAAGGAGAAAGTTGAAATTTCCCTCAACTTTCCAATTGGCAATTTCACCTTCACCAGATCCATCCTAAGTTGATTTAAGAATCCAAAGGGGTATACATTTTAAACCCCATAAAGGCATAGAGTCATGTAGCACACAAAAAGGAGGAAGATAGACACATTTTTTGGGGGGATTTTCAAAGAGAATCAAGTGATTTTAAGAGATCTCAAAGCTACCATACCAAGTTCTAGCCTTGTTCTTCAACTTATAAGCATTCTATTCTCTCTTCTATCATTTGTTTTTGTTTGGTTATTGTATGGAGAAGATGTATGGACTTTTTTTGAGGATATGTTTTAGGATTGTAATGGATTTCTAAGTAGATTTTAGGGTTTTTCTTACCATAACTATGTAAGAACTCACTATGGTTTAATGTATGGTTTGCTTTAATGCTTATAATGCATGGACTTTACATGCCTTCCTTACATTGAGAAATGGAGTTAGGAAATCAGTTTGGATGTACCATTAGAGTGGGCAACCTTGAGAACACTTGACATATTAAGGTAACATGACATTTACAGAGAGATCTTGGAAGTTTTGATGGTCATCCAATAGGTTACTTCATATCCATTTAATGGTTAAGTAAAGTTTGTAAGTTGAAAGATCACATATTGAAATTTAATCATTATTAGAATGCCTAGGACTAAGTATGATTACATTACCAAAGTGAAGGATTGCATGGTATGGAGAGAATGAACCTAACCTTCATAATCTGATTCTCTACACCAAATTGTGTTCTTATATTTGTGACATTTTGAAGTGTGTTTGCAATCCTTTAAATTTTGAAATTTTTTCAATTTCAATCTCTCATTATTTGGATCACTAAAACAAAAGTCAATTTGAATTACAAGGTGACAAACCAATCCTCGAGAGAATGATACCTTCGTATACTATTTTTTATGAGTCGTATACTTATGGTATAGAAATTTCAATCAATTTAAAACTTTGAGCTAAACATAAAGTAGCAATTAAGTTTTTGGCACTATTTTTGGGGATTACACCTAGCATAAAATGTGATTTGAATTGTTTTGACTTAAATTTTCTTTTTATTTTTATTTGATACTCTTTTCTTGTGTGTAATAGGTGCATAAACATAAGAAGTTTTGGAAGTGCAAGCAGATTAAGGGAACTTGAGATCACCAAGCTTAAAAGGGAATTAAGTAAAACAAGGCATCAAGATGAAATTGAAAAGATAATAGCAGATCAAGGAGATAAAGGCGGTGACCAAAGAATGTTAAATAATTTTATGTGGCCTAGGTTTAAATTGAACCAATAGGGGATGACTAGGTTATCTATTAATGTGAACAATTTTCAAATCAAGCTTACTTTAATGAATATTTTGCAAACTAGTGTTCAGTTTAATGGTATACGATATAAGGATCCAAATTCTCACCTTGATAATTTTTTGGAAATTTTCAGTACATTTAGTTATAATGGACTATTTGAGGAGGCAGCAAGGATGAGGCTCTTTGCCTTCACACTAAAAGATCGGGCAAAGGCATAGATAAATCCTCTTAATATGGAGCATGTAACTACATGGGATCAGTTAGTGTAAGCTTTCCTAGTTAAATACTTTTCATTAACAAAGAGGACTTGGATTTTTAAGGAGATCACAACCTTTCAACAATATGATAGAGAATCACTCTATAAGGCATAGGAGAGATTCAAGGAGTTACGGAGAAGTTGTCCTCATCATAACCTACTAAGAGAGTTATCATTGCAGAAATTTTGTAATGGAGTTAATGCAGTGACCAGGAGTACAACTGATGCAGAAGCATGATGTTCATTAATGAGAAAAACCATCAATGTTGTGTACGATCTAATTGAGGATATGGCCACTAACAGCTATTTGTGGTTAAATGAAAGAAGTAGATCATACAATGTGAAAGAAAAAAGAGGAATCATGGCAATAGAGTTAGCTTCATCCATACAGGCACAGATAGTGTTAATAACTAGAAAGTTAAACATCAATGCCTCATCCAGTTCAGTAATCGCGATGCAACATGTTTCTGAAATATGTGGACAATATGAGCATACATCAATAGGATGTTATTTGATGAATAATGACAAAATGAAATAAGTAAATTGTTTAGGTATGGCATATCTATCAGTACTAATCCTTTCTCAAACACTTAAAACTATGGGTGGAAAAATTGCCTAAATTTTTCTTAGGCTAACAATGTTGGTGAAATTTTGAGACCACAAAAACCTCCAAGATTCTAAGATAAATTAAGAAATTGGGAGTCAAAGTATGAAAGCCTTGAGTCAAAGGTGGAATCCCAGTTTCTTAGAATAATGAATGCAATAGGCTCTATAAGCTGCAAGGTTAATAGTATGGAAGAAAAACATATGAAAACACAAGCAAGGACTGACCTGATGCTCAAGAATCATGTGTCTTCTATTCACAACTTGAAGGTACAGGTAGGATAACTTGTAACTACATTGATATTCAAAAATTTAGGTAATCTTTCCACTACTACTAAATCTTACCCAAAGGAGCAAGTGAAAGCAATACATTTAAGAAGTGGAAAGGAATTGGTAGAACCAATTCAGAAGGAAGCCATAGATCAGGTTGAGATAAGTTAAGAGAAAGGCAAATAGAAGGTAACAGAAGAGGAGGAACCCCCCACGTTCCACCTCCACTATACATACCTAAGTTACCATTTCCATAGAGATTAAGGTAGAACCTTATAGACACCTAATTTGAAATTTTTTTGGAAAAGCTTAAAAAGCTACATTTGAGTTTTTCACTACTAGAAGTGTTTGAACATATGCCCTAAGTATGCAAAATTCTTAAAGGAGTTACTTTCCTACAAGAAGACTTAGGATTCTAAGTAAATAGTACCTTAACAACCAATTGTAGTTTGACGATCATTAATAATATCCCATCAAAATTAAAAGGTCCAGGGATTTTCACTATTCCTTACATTGTTAATGGTGTGGAATTTTTCTAATGTTTATATGATTTTGGAGTAAGTATTAATATTATGACATTGTCCATTTTTAGGAAATTGATGTTGGACGATATAAAGCCAATCTCAATGACAATTTAGTTAGTAGATTAGTCGATAAAGAAACCATTTGGGGTTTTGGTAGATGTTCTGTTAAAGGTTAATATATTTGTTATTTATGTTGACTTTGTAATTCTTGATATTGCAAAAGATAGGTAGTGTCCACTCATTCTGGGACATCCATTCATGAACCCTGGGTAGGCACTTGTTGATATTAATGATGGCATTCTATTTATGCAAATTGGCGATAAAAAAGTTTAAATTAAACATGAATAGGACAATAAAAAGCAAGGCTAAGCGGAACATTTGTATGAAAGTTAATGTGGTGGATAATTGTGTGGAGGAGAGCAATTATTGTGCAGAAAAGTGAAGACAACAATGAAATAAGTTTAGAAGAAGGGAAGTTAGATGACAATCAAATGTAGGAACTCTTAGAGAAAAGAAAGTCATCATCCCCACCTTCTTATAGGAAACCACCAACCATTGAGCTCAAATTACTACCAGCACATTTAAGGTACTCATTTTTTGGATAAGGATCAAACATTACCAATAATTATTTCAAATTAGCTAAAGAAGGAATAAGAAATGAAATTTGTTGAGACTATAAAGAGAAGAATGAGAGTTATGGGGTGGAAAATATCAAACATCTGAGGGATAAGTCCCAGCATTGTTAAGCATAGAATAAATCTCAAGGATGGATGTAAGACAGTAACGGATAGGTAGTGACAATTGAATCTGAACATGTAAGAAGTTATCAAAAAGGAGATTATCAACATTTTGTATACAGGAATTATATACCCAATATCAAACAACAAGTGTGTAAGTCTAGTACAGTAAGAAAGGTGGGACTACAGTAGTGGAAAATGAGAAGGGTGAGCTGATATCAGCCCATAGAATTAGCGGGCGGCAGCTCTTCATAGATTATAAGAAGCTCAACTCAATGATAAAGAAAGACCGCTTCTTATTGCCTTTTAACGATCAGATGATAGAGCAAGTTGCTAGACATGCATTTTATTACTTTTTGGATGGGTATTCTATCTATAATCAGGTAATTATATATCTAAATAATCAGGAGAAGGCAACTTTAACATGCCTATATGGAACTTTTGCGTACTGATGAATGTCATTTGAACTTTGTAATAGATTAGCTAAATTTTAGTGGTGTATGATAGCAATTTTTGCAGACATAATTGAGGATTTGTTGGAAGTATTTGTGGATGATTTTTCAGTATTTGGAGATTCTTTCAAGTAGTGTTTCAAAAATTTGAACAAAGTTCTCCAATGGTGTGAAGAGTTGTATTTAGTCCCAAATTGGGAGAAATGCCACTTCATAGTTCAGGAAGGACTTATGTTGGGACATAAGATATCTTGCTATAGTATTAAAGTGGATAAATTGAAGACTGAAGTTATTAATAAGCTTCCACCGCCAAGCAATGTTCGAGCGGTTAGAGCATTTTTGGAGCTTGTTGGATTCCATCGATGATTTATAATGGATTTTTTATTAATTTCCAAAACCTTACTCATTTTTTAGTAAAAAAATGTATCTTTGCTTTTGATAATGATTATTTACTTGCTTTTGATAGGTTAAAGGGTGCTCTAACATTAACACCTATTTTACAACTGCTAGACTAGATTTTACCATTTGAATTGATGTGTGATGCCAACGACTACACAATTGGATCTGTTTTGGGGCAGTGTAAGGACAAAAAGTTGCGTGCCATCTACTACGTTAACTGGACTTTAATAAGACCTCAATTAACTATACAACCAAAAAAAAGAACTGTTAGCTATATTTTTTAATGTGACTAGTTTGATTCCTACTTACTGCATTTGAAGGTTGTTGTATTTACAGATCACGTAACACTTAAGTATATTTTTGCTAAGAAGGGTGCGAAGCCTCGATTGATCTAGTGGATCCTATTCCTATAAGAATTTGATATAGATATAAAGGATAAAAAAAGGAGCAGAAAATATGGTAGCTGATCACCTGTTAAGGTTAGAGCGAGAGGAGTTATACGCACAAACGAACAAAAATAAACAATTCCCTAATGAAACATTATTCTTGGTAAATGAATCACATACTCCATAGTTCGCAGACATCACAAACTACATCATAGGTGGTATCCTTCTACCTCATTTTTCTTACTAGCAGAGAAAGAGATTTTTGCATAATTATGCATAATATATATAGGAGGAACCAATTTGTGCAAAAATTGTGTTGATTTAATTAGACCATGTGTTCTAAATAATTAATTTTATGATGTTTTAACTCACTGTCATAGTTTTTTGTATCTAGAACATTACGGGGCCGATAAGACAACTGTAAGAGTGTTAAAGTGTGGATTCTTTTGACCAAAATTGTTTAAGGATGTAAAGGATTTTGCAAAAAGCTATAACAGATGTCAAATAATTACGAACATTTAAAAAAGAGATGAGATGCCACCTTTTACAATCCTAGAAGTTGAAATCTTTAATGTTTTGGAGGTAGACTTTGTAGGCCCATTTTCGTCCTCATTCAGAAATACTTTATATCTTGGTGGGTGTTGACTATGTATCAAAATAAGCCAAGGTTATGACAACTCCAAAAAATGATGGCCAAGCAGTTCAATGATTTATCAAGAGAATATTTAATAGGTTTTGAGTGCCAGGACATAATTAGTGACAAAGATACACATTTTTATAATGAACCATTTAAGGATTTGTTGAATTTTTTTAGGTGCAACATTGAGTCGCAACGCCTTACCACCCCTAGATGAGTAGGAAAGTAGAAGTAATGAATAAAGAGTTGGAAAATATTTTAGGGAATATTGTCAATAGTTCGAGAAATGATTAGGCAACCAGGCTAGATGATGCAGTTTGGGCCTATCAAACAACTTTCAAAACAACCATTAGCGCCACACCTTACTGATCATTTTATAGTAAGGCTTACCATTTACCATCAGGGATGTCAATGGGCCAGGCCGAGCTAGTCATGACGGGCCACGGGCTGGCCTATGGCCCATCGAACCACGTGGGGGCCAGACCAGGCTGGCCCAGCCCATTTATATATTTTTTATAAAAAATATTACAAAACGGCATCGTTTTAGACAAAGCAGTGTCGTTTAGTCCAAAATGGGTAAGCCATGGGCCAGCCAATGGCCCACCAGTGTTCCGACCAACCTGGGCCAAAAACGGGCTAGGTTGGGCCAAAATTGCCATCTCTATTTACCATTAGAGTTAAAGCACAAGGTCTACCGAGCAATCAAAGTGTTAAACTTTGACTTAAAAGCAATCGATAAGAGAAGATTACTACAGTTGAATGAATTGGAAGACTTGAGATTGCACGCTTATGAGAATGTCAATCTGTATAAGGAACAACCCAAGAAATGGCATAAGGCTCATCTGAAAAAGGAGTTCAATATTAGAGATATGGCCTTATTGTACAGTTCTCACCTTCAATTATTTCCTAGTAAGCTGAAATCAAAATGAAGTGACCCTTTTCAGGTCACTAAAGTTTTCTTATATGGTGCATTGGAGTTGATCATGATAAAGGTGAGATTGTAACGCCCTCTATACGGAACCTACAACCATTCACACACATAGCAACCAAATTCCTATACAACCATTCAAGGTGTACAATTCTATTCAATGTTATACATATATACATTACAAAACTCCCTAGTGCTTAACATTATCATTTAATAGTAATAATACATCTTTACATTTACATGGAAATCCAAAAGAAAACATACAGTTTCCTTTCTTTAGTATATGTGCAATCATCTGTAACCAAAAACACATCCCAAAAGTGCCTTTTCTTTTATTTGTTGGCCTTAGTCCTCGCATATGTTCCATTTACCTAACTCCTATGACTTGGACCTACACGAATTAATACATGTGCTAAGCTTGAAAGCTTAGTGGTAAAAATACTTAGTTTGGATGACCACTCACAATAGTCATCCTCTAAGTAAACTCATTCGAAAATATCATAACTCATATACCATAAATTTATATTCATGAACCAAACATTGATATTCAATGCTCATATAAATAATGATGGCATACTTAAGTAAAGTAGATAATGCAAATATGCTTCAACATATTATCCATATACTGAAAATGCACATTTATAAGCCAAATATTGATATTCAATGCTCGTTGATACAAATTATCAATATAATTGAACATCATTACAATTCATCATTACAACCAATACAAATTCTCATCAATATGAATTACTCATATTGTCATATTGTATTTCTTATTTATTATTGTTAAGATTCCTTTTTGTGTTAAGCCTGCACATTTTTTGTAGCTATAGATAACAGGTGCTATGGATATTTTAAGATATCAAACTATGGATACCCGAAGGTATCGAATTGTGGATACCTAGAGGTATCAAACTGTGGATACCTGAAGGTATCGAACTTTGTACACCGGTGTTGTCAAACTATAGCAACTGTACTATAACCCTTTAGGCATACCTATATAATATCCCGTTTTTCCATACTAAGGGTTAGAACCCTGACCACTATACACAAGAAATAACATAGAGAATATATGAAATGCATTGCATTCATATGCATATCATTAGCAAACATACATGGATATCGATTGTACACATTACAAATACTGTATATGCACTCAATTGACATTTTCCAGGGTATGAATGATTTAAAATGGTTATGATGTGAATTATGATTTATTATATCTTGAATTTTGGTCTGATGATTTCAACTATTGATTTTTGAATTATTTGTTAAAATTGAGAGATTTATGAATTTATGTGTATTTTTGGACTAGGAAAAATGCCATGTGGCAAGATAAATTGATTAATGGTAGTAGAAATAAGTGAAATATAGAAATAGAAATTAATGACTAGTGGCATTAGGATTAATTGAAAAGTGGCATAGAAAATTGAGTGAAAAATGGCTTGGAGATTGAGAGATAAATGGGAACCATAAGAACATGACATGTGGCAAGTGGAAATTGTCACAACACTTACCACTCACCACTCACGATCTATACCCTCTTGAAAGACCATCTTTTTCTTTCATTTTATTTGCTACATACTCTTTTCTTCTTCATTTTCTTCTTCTCCATTCAATATACTCTCTCTCAAGCCCACGATCTTGAGTTTTTGTCACCATCTTTCACCTTATCACTACCAAAACTAGTTGTCTTCACTTTATTGATGAAAACTAGCCTATTCTACCTTGAAAGTTGATGATTATGTAGCATCCCGGTTTCGTAGAACGGGTCGGACCAGAGAAACGGGTCCAAGTGAGGTAAATAAGAGAAATTAGGAAAACACATCTCATGCTCA
>JANQBM010358852.1:0-19560 GCA_025594535.1 Erythroxylum domingense
GGAAACAGTTCCGAAAAATTCCCAGAAAATTCCCATAATTCTCTAAAAATTAGAGAATCACTATGAACCTCTCCGATTCAATTTATCACTCACAATCCATATTTGCAAAAATTCCTCATTTATTCACACTTATACCGGGACAATTGTCATGAATGCACGTACAATAAATTCTTATATGCACATATCACTATTCACACATGCATGAGCATGAAATGTATTCATTTACCACACTTGGACCCGTTTCTCTGGTCCGACCCGTTCTCTGGAAACGGGATGTTACAGAAAATGTGGTGGTGAACCATGTCATTCGTTTGATAAAGGAAGAAGAGGATATCCCCTTACTTGAAACCTTTCCAAATGAGCAATTATTTTATGCCGATGTGACACCACCATGGTATGCAGATATTGTCAATTTTTTACTAAAGAATTACCTATTGGTTTGTCAATGACTTAGAGGGATAAGCTATGGAGTGAAGTGATGTATTATGTATGGGATGACCCATATCTTTGGAGGCACTGTGCAGATCAAGTTATTAGGAGGTATGTATCAAAAAATGAAAAATCCTCAATCTTAGTCTTCTGTCGTAAGTATACGTGTGGAGGACATTTTGGAGTGAAAAGAACGACTTGTAAAGTTATAGAGAGTGGCTTCTACTAGCTAACATTGTTCAAAGATGTATAAACCTTCTGCAAATCTTATGATAGAGGCCAACGGTCAGGTAACTTGTCCTGTAAGGATCAATTGGCACAAACTCCTTTTCTTTTCTATGAAATTTTTAACGTTTGGTGCATTGAATTTATGGGACCTTTCCCTTCTTCTTTTGGATTTACTTATATATTGCTTATAGTTGATTATGTCTCTAAATTGGTGGAAGAAAAAGCCACTAAGACTAACAATGCAAAACTTTGTTACAAATTTTATTAAGGTTAACAATCTTTCTAGGTTTGGGATACCGAAAGCAATCATTAGCGACAGAGGAACCCACTTTTACAACAGGGTGATGGAAGCAATGTTCATAAAATATCACATCATGTACAAAGTTTCCACTGCTTACCATCCTCAAACCAACAGGCAAGCTAAAGTCTCAAATCGTGAAATTAAGTTGATCGTAGATAAAACTGTGCAGTCCAATAGGAAGGATTAGATTTTGAGACTGGAAGACACACAATAGGCGTATAACACAACTTATAAAACACCAATTAGGATGTCTTCATACACACTAGTGTTCGGGAAGCCATGCCATCTTCCGATGGAACTAAAACACAAGGAATATTGGGTTATTAGAAGATGAATTTGGATATTGCAGGAGTGCATAGGAAATTACAACTTTAAGAGTTAGAGGAGTTGAGGAATGACTCCTACCAAAACGTAGTGAAGACAAAGGCTTTTCATGATAAGATGATTTTGAGGAAAAACTTCTCAGTAGGCCAGAAAGTGCTACTAAATCACTTAAAGTTTAAATTATTTCAAGGAATCAGTCCTTTTGGTGCAATAGAGATACAGAGTCTTAAAATTGACAAGGCATCCAGAGTGAATGGTCATCGCTTAAAGTCGTATTATGAAGGCTTCCAAATGGAGGATTTGGAGGTGTTGATATTGAAGGATGTAACTAATGTCACTTGATGCACACAACAGAGAGTGGAGCCAACGACGATAAACAAAGGCGTCGTTTGAAGCCATTTGTTAGATTCTGAACTCTTCAGAACATCTTCATAGGTAATAGGCTCATCATCTTCTATGAGTAATACGTCATTATGTTCACTTATGAGAAATCCATATCTCTATGGAACATGATGTATCCTACTTGACCTACGAACTTCTTGTGTGTCATAAGGTTAAACTATTGTTTCATCATTATCAATAATAGTCTCGGGTTTAGGCAGTTGATCTATGTTTGTTTCTTGAACTTCCACAAGTTCAATTTTGCTCCCACTGTCTTCTTTTAAAATGAATTCTTTTTCTAAAAAGACAACATGCTTTGAAAGAAACACCTTTTGTTCCAAAACATTGAAGAATCAATATCCTATTGTTTCTTTAGGATATCCTACAAACAGATGCTTGTCATGTTTAACTTCTAGCTTATCTGACTGAATCTGCTTCACATAAGTTGGACAACCCTAAACTTTCATATAAGAATGATATGATTTATTATTAGTCTACATCTTATATGGAGTAACATCAACTGACTTTGAAGGGATTATGTTTAACATATAAACAATAGTTTTGAGTGCATATCCCTAAAAGGATTTTGGCAGTTCTGCTAAACCAATCATTGACCTCACCATGTCCAATAAGGTTCAGTTTCTCATTTTTTCCACACCATTGTGTTGAAGTGTGTAAGTTGGAGTCCAATAAGATACTATCCCATTATCTTTGAGATAATTTAGAAACTCTTGGCTTAAGTATTCACCACCTCGATCTGATCAAGTGTTTTAATACTTTTGCCTAATTATTTCCTTACTTCATTTATGAATTCTTTGAACTTTTCGAAGGCCTCAAATTTGTATCTCATAAGATATACAAACGCATATCGTGAACAATCATTAATAAAGGTAATGAAGTATATGAAATCACCTTTAGCATGTATGAAAATCATACCACACACATCTGAATGTATTAAGTCCAATAGCCTAGTAGTTTGTTCACCCTAGGTAACTTTTAAGCATGTCAATAGGCCGGTCCGGACTTGGACCGCCCTAGGCCTAGCTCGACTTGACCCCAGGTCATGGTGGCCTGTGGTCGGCTAGTGGCCTGGAGGGCAGGGATGGGCCAGCCAGCGACCTAACTAGCCGACGGGCTGCTCAGCCCAAGGTCCGAGCTATGGCCCGCTAGACACCATTAAATTTTAAAAGTAAATAAATTTAAAACGACACCATTTTGGGAAAAATGGGCAGGCGGACTGCGGTCAACCAGTGGCCTGCCAACCCGGGCCAAAAATGGGTCGAGCTATAATTTCCATGCCTAATAACTTTTTCATCTTGCCTAATAAGCAAAATTCACATGTCATATGATTCATAATCAAATGATAATAAACTATCGCACTTATGTAGTTTAGTCAAGCATCTTTCACTTATATGGCCAAGACAATAATGCTATAATACGATGATTTCACATTATCTTGTTTTTGTCTTTTATCGTTATTGATATTTAAAATTGGACTGGACATATCTAATATGTACATTCCATTTCATAATGTAACTATAGCATAAAGCATTTCATTCAAACTAATAAAACAACCATTGTTACTAAGATTTAAATAGAAACCAACTTTATTAAAACTAAAAATTGAAATAATATTCTTAGTCAATAGAGGTACATAAAGACAATCATCCAGTTCTATCACAAGCCCACTAAGGAGTGTCAATTCATAAGTTCTTACGGCTAATTGACATGTATGAACTGCATCATGTTTTAGGGCTTAATTTGTTATGTATTAAGTGTTAATTTGAGTGTTTAGTATGTGTTTTGGATAGAATTGTGTTAGTTTATGTGTTTAAGTGTTTTTATGGGTTAGTATAAGTGTTTGAGTTTAAAAATTATATTTTTGGAGTACTTTGATGTGTTTGTTAGTGTTTCTGGGTTAGCAATGAAGAATAGAGGAGTTTTAAAGACTTTCGGATGAAACCACGACCCATAATCGTGGCACAATAGGCCACGATCGTGATAGAAATATGTGAGCTAGCCTACGATTATGACCTAAAGGACACGATCATGATAGAAGACTCTACCATAGCCCACGATCGTGACATTTAGGCCACGATTGTGATATAAAGGTTTGATGTTGGCCACGATTGTGGCATGCAAGAAAACGTCAAGTTTTGAGGGACTTTTTGGACCATTTCGACCCCAAAAAACCCTAGGGCTACCAAGGTATTTAAAGAACATGAAGAACAAAAAAGAGAGGAGCTTTTGCATCAGCCAAAATCATGTAACCCTTGAGAGTTTTTATCGAGAGATTGAGAAAGAAACGAAGGAAGAGGGACATGGAGAAGAAGCCTACTTGAAGTACTTCCCGAAACAGGAGGTTTCTAGCCGTTGCTGCTTCCATCATCAGTTCCAATCGTATTTTTTGATTTTATTTTAATTTTATTGATGTATAGAATTGTGATAGTCATTAAGAATAAGATTGTTGAATGCTGAGATTTGTCTAAACTCACCTTTGGGAATTTTGTCTTTGATATTAATGAAATTTGATTGTCGTGTTTTTATTAGATTATTTGTGATTTCATTTCTGCACTTCATAATTCGATAACAAACTGAGAGGGATAACCAAGTGAAATTCATTAAATTGGGATAATGAGAGTTAGGTAATTTAATAGATTAAGAATTGAATCAAACCTGTAAATTTGTGTAACGAGAGATCTTGCATAGATTTTTAGTAGTTTATTAGACAACTTAAGATCTAATTTAAGTTTGGGAAAAATTGTGATTGAGAGGTTGCAATTTCTCATAATCTAATTAGGGTTAATGATTATAACTCGAGAGGGAGTAATCAACCTTAGGACCGTCTTGAACCAGTAATTCAATAATCTCATAATCAATTAGGTTTTCATTAAATTTAGATAAAAATGCTCTTTCTCTCAATTGTTAGGTCTTAAGTTGATTCTTGATTGAGTGTTGCAATTGCTATCTTGTTTATATTTTTGAATTTGATTATTGGAATTAACTACGTGATTGGAATATTTTCTTGCTTAGTTTTGTTTATTTTAAGTGATTATGAATTGAGTTAAGCCTTAGATTTTAGGATTAGATTAACCCTCGTTGTGGGATTGACACCTTAGGTACTATGTGAACGACCCGTGCGCTTATGGAATATTAAGGTTTAAAAATATTAAAACTTTGTCATATCAGAACCTACAATCAAGTTTTTGGAGTCGTTACTAGGGTGGCAATTAATTTGGTTCTACAGTTTAATATGTTTAGTCTAGTTTTTAACTTTTTTTTTTGTTCTTTCATTTTATTTAAGAAATTGTGCTCCTGCATGAACAAAAAAATCACGAGAGGTTCGAGTCGTGCAGCTAAAACTTTAGACTTAGATATCAATCGACTAGAATGAACACATAGGAAATCTTGGCGAGAAGAAGAAGAAGAGATTATGAAGTCAATAATGGCTGAGGAATTTCAGCAGAACATGGACCACAGAGTGAGCCAAGGACGTCAACAACGGACCCTTATGGACTTCATAAGATCAGGGTTCAATGTGGCAAATCAAGGAGTAGCTAGGCTGCCGGTTCATGTGGCTTCCTTCGAGATTAAACTAGCCCTCTTAAATATGGTTCAATAGAATGTGCAATTTTATGGATTAGAAAACTAAGTCCCAAATGCATATATAATGAACTTTCTTGAAATGTTTTATACTTTTCGGTATCATTAGATGTCAGAAGATGCAGTCAAAATTCAAAAATTCCCCTTTACCCTTAAAGATAGAGTGAAGGCTTGGTATTATTCCCTTAGCCCAGCGAACATCACGACGTGGGATCAGCTAGTTCATGCCTTCTTAGATAAACACTTCCCTTTGACCAAGACCATGAAGATCATCAAGAAAATTACCAGTTTCTAGCAAGGTGATAGGGAATCGATCTATGAAGAATGGGAGAGATACAAGGATTTGTAACGGAAGTGCCCATACCACAACGTACCTAAGGAATTTCTATTGCAAACATTCTATAGTGGAGTAAACCCACCGATGAGAGACACAATTGACGCAGCTTCAGGAGGATCATTGATGAGGAAGATAGTTGATGAAGTAAAAGAGTTGATAGAGGAGATGGCGAGCAATAGCTACCTGTGGACGAAGGAGTGAGGTAGGCAACCTAGTACCTTCAAATAGCAAAAAGGAATAGTGGTGATCAATTAGATGATAGAAATGTAAGCGAAGATTGACAACTTGTTGCGACAACTCAACAACGTGAAGGCTTCATCCTTAGCCCAAGTGAAAGCTATACAACTGAAATGTGAGCTCTGTGGACAATTAGACTATGATACTGTATACTATTAGTTGATGAAGGAAGATAATCAAGAGCAAGTAAATTATATAGGGGCGTAATATAGACAAGGAGGGGGCAACAATCATTACTCCAACACCTACAACCCTGGGAGGAAGAATCACTATAACTTCTCCTGGACAAATAATGTTGGAGGACAGTTTAGGCCTTAAGGATAATCGAGCTTCCAACAAGATAAATCAAGCTTGATGGAAACTAAGTTGGATAAGATTTTGGATAAAATTGGAGGCATGGAGGATTCACATAAGAGGCTTGAAAGCAAATTCAAAAAAGTAAAAAAGAACCATGCCTCGTCAATACATAATTTATAAGTCCAAGTAGGCAAACTAGTGGAGGTAATGTCTACTCAGAATACAAGAACCCTTCCCAGCAATACTGAGTCTAATCTAAAATAACAAATCATGGCTATCAACTAGACCCAGGATAAGGAACCTAAACAGGTGAAGGAAGAAGGAGATAAAGGAGAAGGTTAAGTAATTAAGGAATTCCTTCTAAATGAGCCTGTAATCGAGCCAATTAAGGCAACTCGACCTAGAATCCCATACCCGATCTATACTAAGTGGAAAATAATTGCAAGTAGGGCAGTGAGGAATTTAAAGGAGATTGAATCAAACAAGGTTGACAAAGCGATGGAACAACTACCAACAAAGCTCATATTAAAGGAATCTGTCGAGAAGAAGGTTAAGGAGCGAATATCAAAAGAACACCCTAACATCTCATAAAAGAAAGAGGAACCAAGGGATTTTTATATTCCTTATATTATCAATGGAGTCATTATGGACAGGGCACTCACAGATTTAGGAGTGAGTATCAACATGATGCCCTACACCTTTATTTAAAAGTTGGGGTTAAGAGAGTTAGTACCCACAAAAATGTTGGTAAAGACAGGTAATATAATAGTGCATCAATCAAAGGGGATTATTAAGGATATGCACGTAAAAGTTGATAAATTTACCTTTCCCACATACTTTTATATATTGGACATTGGAGAAGATGTCAAGACCCTTATGGTTCTTGGACGTCCATTCCTAGCCACTATTCATTCAATCATTAACATTGATATGGGTGGGAAGGCAAAGAGTAAATAACCTTCCAAGTGTCAAGGAAAGACTACAGTTCTCCTTTACCCCTAATAGATATCAAGGAACCCAAACCTCAAGGAGAATGGGAAGATATTAAGGATCCTAGGAATACATTCAGGAAGAAGTGATCGCATAGAAGAATGTGAGGAAAGGAGAATCATAAGGAAAGCGGAAATTGTAGCATGGTAGCTCAGGTACAAATTGTGAGAATAGTGATGGCACTACAATTGCACCATTCATTTGAACCACCATGAGCCTAAAAAGAGCATCAAGGTATCGAAGTTAAAAGAAACATTGCATGGGTGACAACCCATGGAAAATTATTACCTTTGATTGTTTTTGTTAGAACGTTTTGAATTCTATAGTTAGGATTATTTTGTTTTGAATAAAATCAAGAAGGAATAAGATTTCAGGATAAAGTGGATGATTGATTAAATAAGCATAAGAGAGGTGAAAGGGCTATAAAAGAACTAAGAAGTGATTTCAAAAAAAAAGTGAAAAGAACGAATGAAGAAAACTGCATGCCATGATTGTGGCTTGCGACTGGATAGAAAAGGGGAGCATGCATTTTTTAAAGGAAATTTTTACCATTTTTATCCTCCAACCACCTATATATTCATTTCTAACTTCACTTTTTCATTCACTTTCACTTTTACTTTATCTCTCTAGAATTGAAACCAAAAAAAGCTCTTGCATCTCTCTATAAAATTTTCAAACTTCCAATTTCTTCTAAACTCTACCTATTCACAAGAAATATGCCGCGTATTAAGCAATAAACCAAATGGAAGCAATCATCGGGATGAAATCAAGTTGTAGGATGTAGGAGAAGAAACAAAGCAGCAGAATTTGAAGCACCCTTCCTGATCTACATAGAGGAGGAAGGTAATGTTTCCAATTCTTAATGCTAGACAAATAATAGTTCCTAAATATTTTGATTTTGAAACGCTCGATAGTTTAGAATTGCGCAAGAGGGTAGAAAACTTAGCTGAAAGAATTCAGTGGGCCAGATTTATACATTTCCAATTTCCTGTTTACCAGCAGCTCCCTTTGGAATTTTTCACTTCCCTTTCTTATGACCCTAGGAACCCTAAGGAAATGTGGTTTAGGCTAAGAGGAAGAGCTTATGAATTAAACATAGAAATCATTGGTGATATGTGTGGGTTCCCCGAATCCTCCATTATCAATCAACATGATGATTTTATCCTTCTTGATATTGGAATGAACTCATTGGTATTGGAATGAACTCACTAGAATAGAGCAATTTCATGCAAAGAATGCTCACAACAAAATAATAAGGTCCCATTAATGTTTGTTGCTACACAAATTCATATGTCAGTTGATTTTTGATAAATCAGAAACCAACAAGTGTTCTACAAAGGAACTCTTTATGTTGTGGTGCATGGACTATAACATTACAGTGTGCACATCCACGCATGTGCTAAATGCTATTGTTGCGACTTTGCATAAGAGGAGCAACAATTTAGATATGGGGTACCTAGTTTCTACCATTGTTGAATATTATGGAGTAGATTGTAATGGGTTAACTGTTCACCTCTCTGACTTCCTAAACCATCACCATTTATGGCGGGCTAAAATCCTTAAGTCCTACAACATGGAACTTAAGGATATCAACCAAAAAACATATGTAAAGATTAGGGCCAGTCAGGCGAGTTCAAGTTTAGCACCACCTCAGCAAGCAGAAGAGCACTTAACCAATGAAGAGTCCGAGGAAGAGGAAGAGGAAGAAGCATAAGATCAAGGATGGAAGAAAGTCCTGGAGGTAATCTCCGTAAAAAATAAGACAATTACTAATACGCCAGCGGAGCACACTAGAATGATGAAGGAGATGGCCTGAATATAACGACGCCAGAGCCGAGATATCCATCGGATCCATTGATACTTCGAGTCTTAGGGTGTTCAATTGCTACCTCCAACACTATACCCACCTCCATGTCTATAAGATATTGTCTAACCCATTTTTCTTTTTCAAATTAGTCTTCATTTTTATTTTTATTTATTTTCTTTTTACTTTAATTTATGTTTTTTCTTTTCTTATGTGTTTATTTGTTTCCTTCTCACATTGAGGACAATCTGTTGTTCAAGTATGGGGAGGGTTATGTGTTTTTCTTTATATATGATTTTGCATATGGTATGATAGTTGTTAGGTTGCATTTTGTAAATTGTTTGAATGTGTCAATAGCTTAGATGGACTAAAATGTATTTAATTTTGAACATAGTCTTTTAGGTTGTGAATAATCATTAGGTCGTAAAACTAGTGAATTATGGTCTTTGGATAAATATATTGCTTAATTAAGATTTAGTATAAGTTTAGCACCCTCTAAATTGCCACATTAATTCATAATCTGAGGCCTTTCAATTTAAGTAGCTTTACTCGTATTTTTCATGGAAATGAGTAGCGAAACAAGGTAGGCAATAAATAAAATAAAATAAAATAGTTGTTAAATAAATAACTATTCCTCTGACCTTCGGGTTATGAATAGAGCTAGTAACCAATTGAGAATTTGATATAGCTAAGTAACCAAATCGACAAACATCACAAATGTGTGACTTTGCGTCAAAAAGCTATAATGACATTCCAACTAAGCAGCTTAATAAAAACATGAATTAGTCGAGTAACGAAATTGACATTCATTACCAATGTTTGCCTCCGTGTAAAAAGACTAAGTCTATGTTCTATAAATAAATAAATAAAATGTGTGTTTTATATTAAAAACCTACCAAACTTGTAATAGCTTGACTTTTCATGAAAACGTACTTAGGAACAGTTACAGAGTTCGAATGACCAAAGAATTATTAATGTGTGTGTGCAATTGAAAAGGGTAAATAAATTAACACTTAGATCTTGATTAATTTTTATATTTAGTTCAAAGCCCCTAGACAAATATTTTACATGTTAATGATTTCATATAACTTGAATGATTGTGTTTAAGATTAAATGTATTTCATGAAGTTTAAGCAATTGTCTCATCACTGCATTGCATGTTGTGTGTTTATTATATGTTTGTTGTTTTGTTTGCTTGAAGAGAAAATGTTTAAGTGTGGGGATGTTGATAAGTGTCAATTGCGTCATGTTTTAGGGCTTAATTTGTTATGTATTAAGTGTTAATTTGAGTGTTTAGTATGTGTTTAGGTTAGAACTATGTTAGTTTCTGTATTTAAGTGTTTGAGCTTAAATATTATGTTTTTAAGGTACCATGATGTGGTTTTTAGTGTTTCAGGGTTAACAATGAAGAATGGAGGAGTTCTGGAGACTTTTGGGCTGAAAATATGGCCCAAGATCGTGGCACAACATGCTACGATCATGACAGAATCATGTGAGCCAGCCCACAATCGTGGCCTACACGATCGTGACAGAAGACTTTGTCACAACTCACGATCGTGACAGAAAGGTTTGATCATGGCCTGCATCGAGTAAAAGCACAAATAGGAGAAAATGACAAATTTTGAGGGACTTTTCAGATTTTGACCTTGTAAAAACCCTAGGGCTGCCAAGGTATTATAAAAACATGAAGAACAGAACAGAGGAGCTTTTGCATTAGCCAAAATCCCAAAACCCTAGAGAGTTTTTATTGAGAGTTTGAGAAAGAAACGAAAAGAAGAGAGACATAGAGAAGAAGCCTATACGAAGTACTTCCTGAAACTAGAGATTTCCCGTCGTTGCTGCCTCCGTCATCCGTTCCAATCGTATTTTATGATTTTGTTTCAATTTTGTTGATGTATAGAATTAGGATAGTCATTGAGAATAGGATTGTTGAATGTTGAGATTTGTTTAAACTCACTTTCAGGAATTTTGTCTTTGATATTAATGAAATTTGATTGCCATGTTTTTATTGGATTATTTGTGATTTAATTTATGCACTTCATAAGTCGGTAACAAACTGAGAGGGTGAACTAAGTGAAAATCATTAAATTGGGCTAACGAGAGTTACATAATTTAATAGATCAAGGATTAAATCAAACCGATAAAATTGTGTAACGAGAGATCTTGCATAGATTTTTGGCAGTTTATTAGACAACTTAAGATCTAATTTAGGTTTGGGATAAATTATCAATTAAGAGGTTGCAATTTGTCATAATCTGATTAGGGTTAATGATTATAACTCGAGAGAGAGTAATCAACCCTAGGATCATCTAGCACCGATAATTCAATAAGCTCATAATAAATTAGGTTTTCATTAAAGTCGAATAAAAATCCCCTTTCTCTTAATTGGTAGGTCTTAGGTTGATTCTTGATTAGGTGTTGCAATTGTTATCCTGTTTATATTTTTAAATTTGATTATTGGAATTAATTGCATGATTGGAATATTTTCTTGCTTAGTTTTGTTTATTTTGATTGATTGTAAATTGAGTTCAACTTTAGATTTTAGGATTAAATTAACCCTCCTTGTGAGATCGACACCTTAGGTACTATGCCAATGACTCGTGCGCTTACGGAATATCAAGGTTTAAAAATATTAAAACTTTTTCATATCAGAACCTATAATCACTAATGCAACAACTTTTGCTTCATTGCCCACGCACTGGTCCAGCTCTCTCTTGTAAGTTGTTTACTACTCCTGAGGTCCTCCATATGAGTATATATGTGTGAGCCACAACTGGTATCCAATACCCATATTTTATTATTATAAACAGTATTAATATCAATAAAAAACATACCTGAAGTAGATGGGGCATTTGATGCCTTCTTTTGCTTTAATGACTCCAGATAGGACTTATAGTTCATCTTCCAATGGCCATCTTTACCACAATGGAAAGATGTTCCCTTCTGGGTAGTCTTCTTAACTTTTTTCTTGACCACACCTCCCTTAGGTCTTCTGGACTTCTTCTTCTTTTAGTTCTTCCTCTTCAAACCAAAAGAGTCCACCAGTATCACAATCTTACTATCTTTCCTGATAGATGGCTAATTGATTTTGAGCAAGTTGATTGATTCAATAATCATGGTAAATATTTGGTTCATCCTATAGTTAAGCACAAATTGTGAATTAGTCATACTAATCAGAATTAAGTCTATACTTAATTCACGATGGAATATGAAACCCAAGGAGGCCAACCTTTCAATATACCCATTCATTTTTAGTGCATATTGCACTAGAGATGTCCCCTTAGCCATCTTGGAGCAAAAGAACAACCTCAAGGTCTCGAACCTTTCGGACCTAGCTTTCTCATCAAACAACTCCCTTAGATGATAGACTATGGTATGAGCATCCATAGCCTCATGCTGCTTTTGCAATTCTAGTGACATAGTGGCCAACATTATGTAGTAAGCCACCTCACTATCATTGAGATGCTTTTTGTATGCCTTCTGATCACTATCAGAAGCATTGGCAATAAGGGGATCGAGAAGTGGTTCTTCTAAGACATAGCTTATTTTTCCAACTTGAGAACTATTCTCAAGTTCCTAAGCTAGTCTAGGAAGTTGGGTCCAGTTAACTTATTGACTTCCAAAAGTGAGCGTAGGTTCACACTAGTGGTCATGGTGTCGATTCTTTCAACCTAATGTCAAAGAGAGAAATGGTGTTAAACTGTACGTAAATGCATGTCAATTAAGACTTTAATAACATGCAATATGGTTCCCACTATTTTCTTGCGAATCCATAACCCTCAATATGAATCTAAGAAAACTTTTGTAGAAGTTCTTTTATTGGGTTGACCTCTAATATCTCTAGGAATGACCTTAGGTTTGCCTAACAAGCTACCCTAGATCAATCGGTAGGTATCAGTCATACCAATTGCATTTATAATGCAACTATTGAATCTAGTGCTATCAACTATTGATGTGTGTACATACATTAGGCTATCAACTCTTGAAGCATATACACTACCAAACTTCTCCTCAGTCCACGTTGACCTTGAGTTTGCCCAATAAATTAATGCTTCTAGTTAAAACCGACCATTAATCCGAAAATCATATTTCCATGGATCGAAAATGTTCATGTAGAGAGGGCTAGAATTTTTCCAACAACCCTAACTCTAAAAGAATTGTAGTTCTCACCATATTAATGGAAGGCGTTAATTTTAATATTCTAAGTGAGGGATTTCTACTTAAGTCTCATCTAACTAGAAAGGTCTTGTATATGTCACATATATATAGTTACTATAACTATATGGCATGATATGGACACCCCAATCGTATTTAGCTTAAGTCTATAACCATCCATCATGTAAGCCCACATATACTCCTAACATGTATCCTGTAATGCGTAATATTAAACACATCAAATTTGGTTGCGACAAGTTATGTATCTTACATTTTGGAAGTTGATTCAACTCTTGAATCAAATTTCTTCCTAAGTGTTATTTTGGCTAAATTTAATCTTGTATGTCATTTTGGTTTATAATTTAATATTAATCAAATTAAATTAAACTCTTAATTCTAGAAATTAATTCAAAATTAATTCACCTTAAAATTGATTATTTGATGTCAAATTAAACATTTTAATTTTGTCACATGCCAATTTCTAGTCTTACTAGAAAATAATGCTCTATTTAAATTAATTTCCAAATTTTATATAACATAAAATTATCATTCCATGCATCTCCAGGTTATTTCAAGTTCATCAAAATAATTTTGGAATTACCCAAAAATTATCAAGATAACCGAAACACCATTAAGATGATATTGACATCCAATTTTTTTTTTCTGGAAATCTTAATTCGAGCAAAATCATTTTTTCATGCATAATTCATCAAAATAACATTTTTTATCACATAAAAATATTTTTAAGGTTCTGGAACGGAAACATACACACACAAAATTATCAAACAAAACATTTCCATCAATTTTAACAAAACTGACCAGATCTATTTACTATTTGAAAAATTAATTAAAACCTTTTTAATGAATTCTGAAAATAATTGAAAAAGAATAAACACATTCTAAATATCAAATTTCATGAAAAACATGTTAAACCTCATAAGTTTATCCAACAAACAACATCCGTTCAACAGAAAACAATTTTCCAGCATATTGTTAGAAATTCAACAATAAATACTTCAATCACATTGAAATCAAATTTCAATCATTAAACCATATAATTACATCTCATGAGAAGATCAACGAAAGAAAATCATGAAATTTTTTCATAATTTAATTTCGAATTTTCTAAGAATAGACCCACAACTGTCACAAGCTTACAATCCTATTGCACATGTAGTAAAAACTACTTCTAATAGGCACAATATGGCCCTAGTACCACTTTTGGGTTTTGAATATGCATCACATATCAAAATATGTAGCAAAAAATAAAACTAAACCCAGAAATTGCAGAATCAAACATGTGCCATTAGATGTAGTAAAACAAAAACATGAGCTTAAGACGTGTACCTTACAATCTACTTTGTCCTTCATTGTCTTCGCCTCTTGGGGTTGTCATAAACCACAATGAACAAAGGAGGATATCTATAATGATATCCATATAAAGAGCGAACCTTGAAATCTACTAGGAAGAATGGCTAGAACACACATAAATTGCTAGCTTTATGGTGTGCTCTTTGAGAGAGTATTTTAGAAGATGATGAACAATTCACAAAAAGACACTTTGTTTTCTTACCACTTTTTCATGAAAATGGACTGTCTTTGACACCCTTTTTCCTCCCTCTAACTCCCAACATTAATGGAGAGTTAGTGGGAATTATGTGGCTTTTAATCCCACTTAATTTAACATGAAAACATTTACCCCTTCTTTAAAGGGTAATTTTATCAAAAGGTAATTTTTTCATCTTACCTAATAAGCAAGATTCACATGTGTCATATGATTCAAAATCAAATGACCTTAAACTACTACACTTTTGTAGCTTAGTTATATATCTCTCATATCTTGGATCCTTATCCAAACCATTTTACTCATTCTTCACATCTCCAATGCGTTTAACCCATTAATTTCCCAGTTATATTGGTCACTTAAATTAACACCCTTTAAAGGTTAATTTTATCAAAAGATAATTTTATCATCTTACCTAATAAGCAAGATTCACATGTCACAAGATTCACAATCAAATGAACCTAAACCATTTTACTCATTCTTCACATCTCCAATACGTTTAACCCATTAGTTTTCCAGTTATGTTGATCACTTAAATTAACACTTAATTCAAATGGCCAACATAACTGGGAAACTAATGGGTTAAACGCATTGCACATCATGACCCTTAATTGACCATAAAGTCAGTGGTTTGACTACGACCCTTCCATAAACAATGTTCCCGTGTAATTCCTCCCTTCACCATTCTATACCCAACTTAGTTTAGAGTATGGTTAAAGTGTCAACTCCCACTAGATTGAATCTATCACATCTAGCCCAAGTGATGTTAGTTCTTGTCCTTGAGACTTATTACTCAATTGGATATGTCACTGAAGATTATTTTCATGACATTTTCACTCTGGCCAGAGATTCTCGAGTAATAACCCTGACAAGAGGCCATGGGTAT
Organism: Erythroxylum domingense; assembly: GCA_025594535.1. Lineage (NCBI taxonomy): Eukaryota > Viridiplantae > Streptophyta > Magnoliopsida > Malpighiales > Erythroxylaceae > Erythroxylum > Erythroxylum domingense. The sequence continues at coordinate 15,537 of JANQBM010358852.1, forward strand.
CATCTCCTCTTATGAGGAGTGGTGAATCCTTTATTGGCTACTCAATTACCTCTAAATACCTCAAGTTGCACCCAATCACGATCATTATCCAAGATATCCTTAAGCACCTCAAATCTAAGGATATTTACTCCATTACTATGATGAGACTATCATTGAACATAGAATAGATTATCCATATGATTATCTCATGGCAGGTCATCCAATGTATTTATTCCCCTTATCAAACATCCATATGTTACTGTAAACAACTCATGCTTATAGCTTATGAGATCAACTGCTTGATCTAATCAAGAGTATAACATGTGCTAGTATGTCCGGATTAATTATGTGCCGTCTCATTAATCCTATGACTAGGGATAATTTAGACACTAACATAATTACACATGATAGGAATCTCATTATCATGATCTCATCATGATTTCCTTCATGCCATGTAATGTATGAAGGACTTCATTAATTCGATTTAAGAACCCTATCAATTCATAAAAACATGGACATAAAATTAACAAAAATGCCTTTTTATTAATCATAAATATTTATACAATAAATGCTATAGGCGATTGCCTTTAAAGCACTTCTCTAACAAAGTCACACCAATGAGGTTCTCTCACACCTGTAAGAAGTAACTCACGAGTGTGAGAAGGGCCAGGTGTCTCATAATTGCCTAAGTGTCTCTTGGATAAACCTAGTTTTATTTTATAAAGGGAAGTGTTAAATGCCGATAAAAAAAGGATATTGTGGACATAACCTAGCTGACATTGTTTTCTCTCATTTTCTCTTCGATTTTTTCTTCATTCTTTAACACAGAAAGTGGCAATGGAGGGGATGGTTGATAATGAGAGCTTGAAGATGGATATGAAAGGCTAACCTCCCGACGCTAGTTCAATGGGAATATCAAAGCCAAGTCACAGTTAAGCTATTTCATCTTATTAATATTGTAATCTCTTTTTAGATTGTTATGTCGTTTATGTTGATTGAATCGGGTTTGGATAGATGATACGAATAAATTATTTTGATTGTTCTATTTCGAAACTATTGCTAAAATGTTGAATATAATCCATAATTGTTACATTTAATGTTTTTTAGTAGCATCTAAGGATCCTGTATCATTAGGAACAACATAAATTATGATAGATAACTCGAACGTGTAAGGTTTCCCGCCTATATTGATTGTTTTCCACTTTATAATGCTACAGTCAAATTGAATCTAGAGATCATTGTTGGAGTTTTGTAAATGTACTTATAAGTTAATTTTCTTCCAGTTACTTTTTGGAATGAAAATATTTATTATTAATAAAACAAAAGAGTTTGGTTTTATATGTATGAGCATAATAAAACTAGTCACAAGGTATCGAGACTCTTTTGTAAGTAATATACATATACATAGAAATGTATGGGAAACATATATGTTATTAGAATCTAAAATAATTGATTCACAGTTGAATAATCAAGTTCGTCACTTGATTATGGTTTAGACTATAGTGTTGCGATTTATCTCCATATAAGTAAAAGAGTTTACTTTAAGGGAATGACGATTTTCATATTATGATAGTAGTTGACTATTGATAATGGCACTATTAAATGAATCTAGAATCACGTATGTTTTAAAAAATAAAGTAGGTCGTAACTTTAATCTTAAAACATGCACTTAAACATTCTTTTATTACGGACCACAATCTTGATGAGTGGTAAACTCATATGTGTTTCATTATAATTCTTGATATGATCAGAATGGATTTTTACAGAGTATGAATCCAGTGTCTGCATGTTGAAATTATTAATTGAAACATGTATCAGGGAACATTCACTTAAATAAAGAGTTTATAGTAATATCATCACTTCTATATGTTTTATGGAGATTGGTGATTAAACTGGCGCCAGTAGTTTAATAGACTAGCTACTCATTAAGTTTTAACATCAAGATGAGATATTGTGTGTTAATCACCCTGTAGAGTAAAACGAGCGATCTAAAAGGAAAAATCAATATAAGGGCAAAACGGTAATTTTACCCTTTGTTGTGCGGATGGCTATAACATGGTTCATATTAAAGTTTGCAATTGGACATCTTATTTGAAACATGTGTTCTCATAATATTTAATAATTCAAGAGTTCAACTAATTGTCTTTAGTGGAATGACATTTAGTTAATAAGCTAGAATTAATTCTAATGAGATTAAATTAATTCCGGGCTTATTAGAGCTTGAATTATATATGTCCAATTAGATTCCCCATTTGACTTCTAGGAAGGTTATCAAGTAAAGTAAGAAATACAAAAAGAGATTTTAAAGCTATAATTGAATGTTGGGCTTACTTTAATTAGAAGCCTAAATAAACATTTAGAAATCGGCTAGACTTTGGTTTAATTTGATTAATTAGATTAATAAAATTAAATCAAAGTTATTAAAGATAAAAGGAGGTGGATTTTGGGTTTTAATGGGCTCAATGTACAGCTGCACATTTAGCATTGGTTTTCTACATTTAAGATGGTTTTTAACATGCTTTATCATCATTAAATGGAGTTATAACCTTATCATTAAATGGTTTAATGGTTGTCTTTAATGATAGCAAGTAACCATTTAGCATTCATTGGATTAAAGAAGAAAGAGGAGCATTTGATGGACCCTCTTCCTTCTTTCATCACAAAACCGAAAAAGAGATGTATCTTTTAGGTTATTGGTCTTTTCATATAGCCATCTTAAAACAAATGAGAAGAGTTGCCTTTATTGGCTTCTTTATGATTGATTAAGGAAGGATGTGATGCATTGGATGCACTTCACTTCTTTCTTTGAGACTTAACCGAAATTGAGAAAAAGAATGCAAGGGGTTGTTGAATTTTGATCTCTCTCTCTCCTATCTTGCATGAGATGGCCGAAATTTACATGAGAGGTGTCTCATCTTTGTCTTCTTTTTCTAAGGCAAAATCTCTTCAAGTTTTCTTCTCCTTTCCCACTAAAGGATCTTGTTAACCAAGATATCCAAGTAGAATAAGTGGTAGATCGGATTGGTCGAGGATACAGTAACGAGAAGAGGATACATCACCTAGGAGAGGATACGTTTCGAGTATAAGATAGCATAGCGAGGAGTTAAAGCTGCAGTAAAGGAGTCAGTATAATTCTACCATGTTGTTCATATGTTAAATATTTTCCTTATACCATATCATGTATGGCTTGACATGTTGATTTGGTTATATTACTTTCGCTGAAATTTGGTTTTTAAAAAATGTTTTGAAATATACTGTTTTAGTAAGTTTTTGATCTAACAATTGGTATCAGAGCCATTTTCATATGCATGATTTCGGTTCCTATATGTGATGCATGGGTTGGCAATTTTTGTATGTAGCATATTTTTACGTGATAGAAATATATATGGTGTATGTTTTTCTCTTTTGGTTGTCCATAGATTATAGAGTTACCTTGTAAGTTGTCTTCATTTGGTTTGTAACAAGGAGGGTCGCCTTTCATCGTCATGTTTCCTCCTTGGCTTCTTTTTTTTTGGTTTTCTTTGATTATGTAATGTACAAAATCGTGTAATGATGAAGATAAAGAAGTCATGGGTTGAAGAAATGAAGAGGTAAAGTTTCGGTTTTGATTATGGTGTCTTGGCCAAATTTCAGTTTTGTGAAAACCAAAGGGCTGGAATTTTGTTTTAAAATTTTTTTCAGTTCTATGAAAATCCAAAGTTTTGGTTTTTACAAGTGCTGGAATTTTTTTATTCATATTCATAAGCTTCGATTTTTATGAAAAACAAGTGTATATTTTTGTTTTATTTGGATGAATTTCGGTTTTGTGAAAATCAAATTTTTGTTGGAAAAGAAAGGCCATTAGACACTTTTCACCAAATGGCCTGGGTCATATGAGCGAAGAGTTCGAAGTGGAAGATCCAAGTCTAAGAAGATTTTTTTGGGCCTAAAAGCCTTGTAATTGTATTTATGTTTCTAGGATGGACAACCAAAAGTGGCTTATTAGTTCATGTGATGAATGGATAAATGAATGCAAATAATATGTGATATTATGTCATTGCATGTC
>JANQBM010359058.1:0-19560 GCA_025594535.1 Erythroxylum domingense
GAATCAACTCAATATCAAACATAACCATGCAAGATAAGAGAGAATCAAGAAGATTACAAATAGACATATATGAAACTTCATATATTTAAGCTCAAAGTTCTACATAAACCAATCAAAACTACATATAATGAATATCCAACATTTGATTAAAACTATAATCAAGTAGCTCAACTACAAATCACAAATCCTAGACCTAGGAATTTATAAATTCATAGCTGAATCATGGATTAAACTACTCCCCTTTTAAGCTCATTAAACTCCAGCCATTGCTACACCTTTAAGAGGAAAAGAAACGCCTAGTCACGCATTACACTAAGGAGCTTCACAACTGGGAATGAATCTGAGTCACCCATGGTGGAGGTTTGACAGTGGAAAAATGGAAGAAATTAGGGTTAGATGAGAGAAAGATGATAGAGGATCGATGGATGCTACCTCCTCCCAAGTCCCTCTGTCACTTATCTAGAAATAGGGTTTCCAAATCGGTATTCAGGTAGGTTTGCACGAATGGGTAAGTGAAATTTTAAAAAATGGTTTGGGTTTGGGTTGTTGATTCAAAGATTTCGCCACGGCAAACTTTTCCTGAGAGGTCTTCTTTCTTGATCTTGTGACTTGTAATTTCTTGGTCTTCAGTCTTGATGTACTTCTTGAGTGTCCTGCAATAAAAAGTAATAGTTTGCAATATCAATTGTAGTAGAAACCAAGTTAGTGTAATTACTAACTAATTATGACAATTTTTCCCTCAAACTACATTAATTCAAAATAAGCACTCTTAAGCTGACTTAAGCATAATATCCAACAACAAGGGTCGAAAAGTATAACAAAATCATGAAAATATCACCAAATAATATAGAAAACTTAGGTTTAATCAAATTCTCCCATATTTAGACCTTTGTACTCCTGGACAAAGCTCATAAAAATCAAAGAGATACAAGTGCAAAAGAAAAAACCGACCACACTTAAAAATGAGAGCAGAAAATTAATAAAACCACTTTCTCATAAATCAACCAAAGCAGATTGAAGGAGCGCTAAAAAGTTAAACACTACAAGTATTTAATCCAACGGGAAACTGTTTAACTCTCAACTTATTTGTCTTGGGATAATTTCACTCTAAAATCTGCTTAGCTCATTCTCTACCATAAGCTTGTGATAGTTCTACCTCTCCACTACAAGAACCATCATTTTGCAAATCAAGAGGACATTCAGGGTTGTAATGGTGAATGAAGGCCAAGTGAAACGGATGGAACAAAAGAAAAAGATGAGTAACATGCATCACAATTATTATCCTTATGAAATAAGCGTCAACTGTTCTAAAGAAAAGATTTAAAATTCTAACATAGCAGCATTTCTTTTGCTATTTATTTCTATTTCCAACTTCTTCTTCTCTTTTTTTTGTTGATTTTTTCCACACAATTGAATTTTATTCTTCAAAACAGTTGCTTGGACAAATGTCATGATTCAGAGTCAAATAAGAGTCCTCAAATATTCAATGAAACTACTTAGGAAACTCAAAACTAGTACATTTGAAGTTCTAAAGATCTCCCCGATTACTCTTCACTGCCAACAGAAACACTCAAGAACTTCTAGTACTTATAAATTATGGTAGCAGCACACCTTCACACTAGTCTTGTAAAAGACACTGTGACATATTTTTTTTTCTTTTTTTGTGTGTAATGAGCTAACCTATGAATCCTACTCTCCACAAAGATCAACTTAAACTTAGAAAACTGGAGATAAAATATTTGCATCAATTTATAGAAATGTGCATTCACTCAAAAAGATGGTTCAAGGGGCTAGTAATGGTTAAATGTTTGAGGCTTGTGTTTGGGTAAGAAAGGTTTTGAAATGAATGTCTCTATCATATTCACAAAATTTTAGTTCATCTGTTTTAGTAGGCACAACCTCTATCCATTTGGACATATAATCTACAACTAAAAGGATATATACAAAACCGAAAAAAAGGAGGAAAGTGACCCATGAAATCAATCCCCCAAACATCAAAGATTTCGTAAAATAGTAAAGGCTGCTGAGGCATTTCATGCACATTTGTCACAGGATTGACAAAATGTAAAAGAATCTTTAAAAAGGGTTGGCCAGTAAAAACCAAAGTCTAGAATTTTCCTAGATGTTCTCCTTACACTGAAATGCCCTCCACAAACCATGGAATGGCAAGATGAAATAATAGCATCAAATTCTTCACTAGGCACACACTTTCTTATGACTTGGTCACTGCACATCCTCCATAGACGAGGAGCATCCCAAATGTAATGCCTTGGTTCACTCCTGAACTTTTGTGCCTGCGACTTAGACATAAGAGGAGGTGAGTCCAGTCATGAGATAATTAACTATATGTGCATACCAAGACTCTTTTAAGACTAAAGCACATAAAGCTGCATCAAGAAAAGAATCATAAGTGAGTTCAGAAAAGTCTACTCCCCTTGTATCTTCTGGTAGCCTACTCAAGTGATCGACTACATGATTCGTTGCCCCAGCTCGATCCTTTATCTCAATGTCAAATTCTTGAAGAAGTAATGCCCATCTTATCAATCTTGGCTTAGATTGTGGTTTCTTAAGAAGATAAAATAGTTACATGACCTAAACAATAAAAACAGATAAGGCCTAAACTTTCTAAGGTGAAAACTACTGGAAACAGCTCTTTCTCTGTTGTTGTGTAGTTGATTTGAGCTGCATCTAGTGTTTTCGAGGCATATCCAATGGCTCTTGAGAGCTTCTCCTCCCTTTGGCCCAACATGGCTCCTACAGCATAATTAGAAGCATCACATAAAAGCTCAAAAGGTAATTTCCAAACAGGGGCAATCAGAATAAGGGGAGAAATGAGTTTAGACTTTAACTCATCAAAAGAATCTCTACACGAACCATCAAAGTCAAATTTTACATCTTTTTGTAAAAGATTTGAAAGAGGTAATGCAATCTTGCTGAAATCTTTTAGAAAATGCCTATAGAATCCTGTATGACCTAAAAATGATCTTATATCTTTAACACAGACAAGATAAGGCAAAGAAGATATGACCTCAATCTTAGCTTTATCAACTTCAATTCCCTTGTTAGAAATCAAATGACCTAGCACTATGCCCTTTTTGATCATGAAATGACATTTTTCAAAGTTTAAAATCAAATTCTTTTCAATGCATCTTTTCAAAAAAATTTCAAGACTAGCAAGGCAATTATCAAAAGAACCACCATAAACAATAAAGTCATCTATAAAGACTTCCATGCATTCCTCTAAAAATTCACAGAAAATAGCCATCATACAATGCTGGAAAGTCCCTGGAGCATTACATAATCCAAAAGGCATCCTTCGATAAGCGAAGGTATCAAAAAGACATGTAAAAGTGGTTTTATCTTGGTCCTCTGGTGCAATAGGTACTTGAAAGTACCCAGAGAAACCATCCAGAAAATAGTAATAAGATTTGCCTGCAAGTCTCTCAAGCATCTGGCTAATAAAAGGAAGAGGAAATGATCTTTTCGTGTGGCATCATTTAATCTTCTATAGTCTATGCACACACGCCAGGAATTTTGCACTCTTGTAGGCATAAGCTCATCCCTATCATTTCTAACCATAATGACCCCACTCTCTTTAGGCATTACATGTACTGCACTAACCCACTCGCTATCAAATATGGGATAGATGATCCCAGCACTCAGAAGTTTAGTGATTTCTTTCTTAACCACATCTAGGATAAGTGGGTTTAGTCTCCTTTTAGGCTGTCTCACAGGTTTGGAACCCTCACTCAGTAGGATCCTATTGTGCAAATAGCTGGACTAATCCCAAGTATGTCCGCTAAAGTCTACCCTATAGCCCTCCTATGCTCTCTCAACACAACAAGGAGTCTCTTTTCCTCACCGTTAGATAGGGAATTGGCAATTATGACAGGTAGTCGCTCATTAGACTCAAGGAAAGCATATTTTAAAGAAGGAGGTAGGGTTCTAATTTAATCTTAGGAGGTTGCAAAATAAAAGGGATCAATTCATGAAGTTCAAGAGAGAATAGATTTCTCCCCTTTCCTTCAACCAATGATAGTTCAGGTTCCATTCCGTTAGCTTTACAATCTCCATCTATTCCAAGCATTGAACCATCCTCAGGTTGATCTATAGTAGCAACTACTTTGGATAAATCATTCTGCATACCTGAATCATCAATAGACAACAACTCATCCAAGTATCTTAAGGTATGAGAAGAATTAAAAGTAGATAAGTTAGGAGATGTAAAGGATTGAGAATAATCCTCAGAGTCAACGTATCTTCGTAGCAAATAAGTAGGTGGAATAGATGAAAGTGGACCATCTTTGTTATCTTTAGTCAGACACTTTTGTTGCGGTGAAACAACTTCATCATGCCACGTTAGTGTCAGCCTCCACTATGCCAAAATCACCTGAAAATTAACAGAAAACCTTTCACCAAAAGGTCAACACTGACAATAGAAGGAATAGAACTCATATGTGAGTCAGTAGATAATACCGTTGCTTTGCAACTAACTACTACATAGTTAAGGCATGTTATGTCACCTCCACATAAGTAAGTAGAGGGAAAAACATAAAGAGATGAAAAGGAAGAAATGACGTCTTCCTCATCAGTAGAATCAAGTGAATATAGTTCAGAGCCAAAGGAATCATTTTGTAGTTCAAATTTAGAGCAAGCACCATCAACAGCAATATCAATCATGTTAACACCCAAAAGTGAGTAATCTTCATAAGGATGTTTCATTACTTCATACATATTAAAACAAACTTTGTGATCACCTACTTCCATTGTGATGGTGCCTTCTTTCATGCTAATCATGATGTTAGCAATCCTTAAGAAAGTCTGTCAAGAATCAGTGTGGTGTTATGAACAAGTTCAGAAGACATGTCAAGCACATAAAAATCAGCAGGAAAAATCAAATCCTTAACCTTGACCAAAATATCCTCTATAATGCCCTCAGGATACCTAATAGACCTAGCAGCCAATTGGAGTACTACAGTGGTAGACTTAAGAGTCTTGACTCCCAATGACGTGTAAACGGACTTAGGTATGACATTAATAGCTGCCTCTAAATCTAACAAAGCTCCCCCTATAGTAACTTTACCTAAAGTGCAAGGGATAGTAAAGGATCCAAGGTCTTGGCATTTCACAAGGATTTGAGGTTTAAATAGGGCAGACACATTTGAGCTTACTTGAACTCTTTCATTTGGCCTAAACTTCCTTTTATAGGTACATAGGTCTTTAAGGTATTTGGCATAAGCAGGAACCCGTTTTATGAGATCAAGCAAAGGAATATTGACTCCCACTCTGCTAAACAAATCAATAATGTCTTTTTCATGCTTAGTTTCAGTCATTCTTTTGCTTATCAAATATGAATTAGGAAAATGAAGGTCTTTAAGATTTATCTCCTTACCATTAGTTTTGTTGGCTCCATGCTTGCTTGACTCGACATGCTCTCTTGCTGTTGCGTGTTCATGGTTGGTCTTACAATTTGTTCCTTTGCTATTTAAAAATGTGGACTCCTTTTCAGCTAATAATGCTCTCTCCTTAGAGCTTTCAGAATTCTTTACCCTTACAGGTGTGGGAGGAAACTCATCACATCCAATCTCCTCCTCAACTACTTCCTTATCCTTATCACTGAACTTCACTTGCTTCCCACTTCAAAGAGTGATGACATTCAAACCCTTAGGGTTTATAACAGTGTTTGAGGGAATAGTGCCACTGCTCCTAGCTTGTTGCTCATTCATGTTATTAGATAGCTGAGTGACATAGGAGTTGATGTTTTCAGTCTTTGTCTCCCATTGATTCATTCTTTTCTTTAAGGCATTAAACTTGGCAGCATTCTTAGAAGAGTCTTGTTGGATTAGAGAAGCTAGGGAATTAAACTGGTTGTCATTAAAAGTCCTCTCTTCCTTCATCAATTCCATCATATTATGCAATAGTTGATTTGTGTCTTCCTTTTATGGAACAGTTAAAGCTTGCTGTTGGTTTTGGAACTGGTTAGTAGATAGACCAGCCCCTCCACCTCACTGGAATCTGTTTAGAGGTTTACTTTTTTCATTTCTCCAACCAAGTCGAGGATTTGATTTCCATCCCTCATTACATGTATTAAAATACGGGTCCCACTTCTGATTTGGCCGACCCTGATAGGCAGCAGATACCTCTTCATAAATATTGGGACAAACACTAGAAATATGCATCATAGAACCACAAGTTTTGTAACTAGGTGCGGTAAGATCCATAGGGGTTGGTGGACGATGCACACTCGTATTTTTCAACTCTGCAGTAATGAGGGATAGTTAAGTAGTCATTTTACTCTTCAAAGAATCGACCTTAGATTTAAGACTTTCCATTCTTCTAGAGTGAACTGTTGAAGCTCCCAACTCATGTACTCCTCTAGTGTCCCTAACACTGTACTGCTGGTGATTCAAAGCCATTTTCTTAATCATATCCCAAGCCTTTTCAGCTGTGAGGTCTATCAGTGAACCTCCTGAGGCTGCATCCAACATACCCTTGTCTTGACTCTTCATCCCATTAAAGAAGTATTGCACCAACTGCTAGTCTGGTATTTGATGGTGAGGGAATCTTGACAATAGATCCTGAAAACGATTCTAATAATCATAGAGGGACTCATCAAAGTCTTATCGTGCAGAGTAAATCTCCTTTCTCATTGATGAAGTTCTGGAGGCAGGAAAGTACTTCTCTAAGAACACCTTTCTCAAATTTTCCTAATTGTGGTAGGCATTCGCCACGCGTCTCGAAAGGCTCATGCACCACTCCCTTACCCTCCAAGGATAAATGAAAGACTTTCCATAGCACTTGATCTAGAGAAACGCCCACCGGTTTCATGCTCTGACAAATCATGGACAATAATTGCAAGTGAATGTAAGGATATTCTTCTTTCAAAGCATAAAATTTAAGAAGAGAGTTAACAAGCAATCCTTTAATCTCAAAATTCACATCAAAATTAGGGCAAGATATTTCACATCAGAGGTAGTAGCTTCCCTAATGGTACTCCTTCTAAGGTTACCATTGTTCTTACTAACTCGCTCTTGCTCCCCTTCACCTCCATTATCACCATTTCTAGGTTGGTTAGCATTAAGGTTATGGTTTTACATATTAGTTGGATTTTCAGCCATTATCTCACCTTCTAATGATTCCTCACTGCTTGATAGGTTAGACTCCACTGAGATAGTTTCCTCTTCAATAACTACCTTGCTTGTCCCTTCTACTCTCTTTTCCTTTATAACTTTTCTCAGACTTCTCTCAATTTCAGGGTTAAAGGGTAGGAGTTTGGTTTTTTGGGACATGTAAGGGAAAAATTCAAAAGAGAATAAAAGTGAACAAAATTGACTTGCAGGCTCACAAAGTCAAGTAAAAAGATGAGATGTGATGGATGCAAGTGTATGGGTGTGTGAAAGTATGTATGCATACGTAAAGAAATTTTCAAAGCTGCGCAGGAAATTTGGCCGCGGCTAAGCCATGAGTTGGCTGCTGCGAAAATGTCCTGAGAGGAATCCTCTTAAAATCCTGCAAGTTGGCCGCGGCGAAACAAGGAGTTGGTTACAATGAGCGTTTACAGAAAGCAGCAAACAGGACTCAGAATTATGCACATATAAAATGATAAGTATGAAAAATGAAGAAAATCAGTACCTTTGTTTGTATTTCCAAAAATTTTGATGCTATGCAAAATGAAAACCTATACTATTGACAAGTATGAAGCTAAACTATCTAGAATGGAACCTAAAAAGACTCTTAACCCCACTTAACAACAAAATGACAGAAGTTAACCTAGAGAACCAATTTCTTGGTTCCCCGGCAATGATATCATTTGATTCGAACCTGGTCATTAAGTCCCGGGAGGTTAAATCAAAATAATCCAAGAATTGCACTGTAGGGTGCAACCCCAAGTCGTTCACCTAAGCAAAACCTAAAATGAATGGACCGAAGTTAACCTATATGCTATACTATGCAAGCTAATTGGAAAAAAGGGAGATTTTGATTTTTGAAATCATTAATTGCACTAAATTGAATTGTAAAATGTTTTTTTTTGGATTTTAGGGATATAGAAAACGGAAAGATGAAAAACAAGAGATTAAACAGTGATAGAATCCTCTTGAAAGTGAGCTTTGGCTATCATAGATTGAAATTGATTTCAGCGAGAGTAGAAATCACTAAGCTTCAAAATGGTAAACCTTAAAATACTCTTCAAGTCCAGGATCTTAATCAATGATCTTAATCAATGGGACTCTATTTCTTAAGATCCTGTTAAGTGCTCTTAATGTGTGTAGTAGGATCAACCAATGCAATAGGTCAAATGAAATCCAGAATCAACTCAATATCAAATATAACCATGTAAGATAAGAGAGAATTAAGAAGATTACAAATAGACATTTATGAAACTTAATATATTTAAGCTCAAAGTTCTACATAAACCAATCAAAACTACACATAATGAATATCCAACATTTGATTAAAACTATAATCAAGTAGCTCAACTACAGATTACAAGTCTTAGACCTAGGAATTTATAAATTCATAGTTGAACCATAGATTAAACTACTCCCCTTTTAAGCTCATTGAACTCCAGCCATTGCTACACTTTTAAGAGGAAAAGAAACGCCTAGCCACGTATTGCACTCAGGAGCTTCACAACTGGGAATGAATCTGAGTCACCTATAGTGGAGTTTTGACAGTGGAAAAATGGAAGAAATTAGGGTTAGATGAGAGAAAGATGATAGAGGATCGATGGATGCTGCCTCCTCCCAAGTCCCTCTGTCACTTATCCAGAAATAGGGTTTCTAAATCAGTATTTGGGTTGGTTTGCACGAATGGGTAAGTGAAACTTCAAAAAATGGTTCGGGTTTGGGTTACTAATTTGAAGGTTTCTCAGTGGAAAACTTTTCCCGAGAGGTCTTCTTTCTTGATCTTATGACTTGCAATTTCTTGATCTTCACTCTTGGCTCTACTTCTTGAGTGTCCTACAATGAAAAGCAATAGTTTGCAATATTAATTGTCCTAGAAACCAAGTGAGTGTAATTACTAACTAATTATGAAAATTTTACCCTCAAACTACATTAATTCAAAACAAGCACTCTGAAGCTAAATTAAGCACAATATCCAATAATAAGTCGAAAAGTATAACAGAAACCATGAAAATATCACTAAATACTATAGAAAACTTAGGTTCAATCAGCCATTTATATTGTCTACTCCTCAAACCTAACGAAATCTTCAAAATATGATTCACATCTTCCTCATAGCATACCTCTTGAATCTTCTCCACATCCCAACATTTATTCTCCCAATTAATAAATAATTGAACCATTAGATTACAATCCTTAGCCCCTGTTCCTTCAAGCAATCAAAAATTTGAGTTCCTAGGTATCCAAGGATCCAACCAAAAATTTGTTGATTCCCCATCTCCAATCCAAATTTTGGCACCTAACTTAATCAATTCATTTGCTTGTAATATACCTCTCCATGTAAAACTTGGGTTAGAACCTAAACCAACATTCATGTAGTTCCCTCTACGAAAATATTTAGCCTTGAACACCCGAAAAAAGAGAGTGTTGGATTCTGTAAACAGTTTCCAACCTTGATTAGCAAGAATTGCTAAATTAAAGCACCTTAAATCCCTAAAACCAATGCCACCATCTGCTTTACTATCACACATTAGTTCCCCTGACAATCAGTTAATACTTTTCCCCCCTTCTTTTTCATACCCCACCAGAATGAGCTCATGATTTTTTGCAATTCCTCACAAATAGATTTTGGAATCATAAACACACCCATACAATAAGAAGGAATGGCCTGAGCAATAGATTTTAAGACTAGCTCCTTACGAGCTCTTGATAAAAGCCTATTATTCTAGGTAGTCACCCTATGCCATAGTTTATCTCTGATATAATTGAAAATATTTTTCTTGCTTCTCCCAATAAAAAATGGTAGCCCCAAATAGTTCCCTTGATCCAATGGGGTGTAAACCCCAAGAATATCAAATAATTTCCTCCTCTCATCAAACCTAACATTTGGGCTAAAAAGAATGCTCGATTTTTGATAATTGATAGACTGATCAGAAGTTGCTTCATATTTCTTCAAAATACTCTTAATGGCACCACATTCAACCTCAGAAGCATTAAAAAATAATAACGAATCATCTGCAAAAAATAAATGAGATATTCGTGGCCCTTTAGAATTAGCCCGACACCCATGAATGAACCCTCTCCTCTCTGCTTGACTAAGAAGACAAGAAAGACCTTCTACACAAATAATAAAAAGATAAGGAGAAATAGGGTCCCCTTGACGGATGCCTCTACTTGGAATGATAGGGCCAATCTCACACCCATTTAACAAAATCGAATACTTTACATCCCTCATACAAAGCATCATCAACTTGATCCACCTCGCATCAAAACCTAAAGAAATCATCATAGTTTCAAGGAAACACCAGTCTACTCTATCATATTCCTTAGAGATGTCAATCTTTAACGCAGCACCCCCCGATACTCCTTTTTTAGCTTTCGTCCCATGAATTAATTCATAGGCAACTAAAACATTATCAGAGATTAACCACCCTGAAACAAAAGCTGACTGGTACTTAGAAATAATATGAGGAAGGATATGTTTCAACCGATTGGCTAAGACCTTAGAAACTATTTTGTACAATACATTACACAAAGCTATAGGTCTTAGATCTTTCACATGCTCAGGGTTAGCAATTTTTGGAATTAAAACAACGAAGGTATCAGTCAACGTAGTAGGAAAGGTACCTGACATAAGCCATGTATTACAGTCTTTGACAATGTCATCTCCTATCCCCCTCCCTAAAACTTCTAATGAAAGGTTGAATTTAATCGATTTGGGCCAGGAGACTTATTCGTGAGCATATGAAAAATTGTAGCTCTGAACTCCTCCTTCGAGAATAGAGCTAGAAGCAGCTTGTTGTCTTCTTGGGTAACATGGCTTTGGAAAGTGCTTTCAACCCAGCTATAATCTGGTTCTCCTCCACTAAACAAATTTGAAAAATATCTCCCTACTATCTCCTGCATTCCTTTCAGATCTGACACCAGGTTGTTCAAACTATCCCTCAAGGCTTTGATTCTATTATTTTTCCTTCTCACTTTAACTTGGGAATGGAAAAATTTAGAGTTCCTGTCCCCATCCTTCAACCAAAACGCCTTTGCTCGCTGCCTCCATCGAATTTCTTCTTGCTCAAGTAATCGATTATATTTAGCCTTCAATATCCCTACTTTGACATTATCATCATGGAAGCTACTGCCCAAAAGTAATTTCAATTTAACTCCCACTTCCTTTTTCTTTTTAATTAAATCCCGATTAAGCTTACCACCCCATTTTTCCAATGCCACTCAACAAGATTTCTTTTTATCCATTGTACAACTTAAACCTGGCTCCCTCCACGCTTCCTTCACAACATTCATAATATCATATTCAAGGAGCCATGAATTCTCCTACTCCATGCATGAAATAATTTCTTAAGATCAATAATAAGGGGCAAATGATCCGAAATAGTAGTGACAGTTGCAAAGTAGAGACAATATGGGAAAAGATTGAGGAAATCACTAGTTGCCACAGCTTGATCCAACCTTTCCCTCACAATAGTATTTGTACCAATACGTCTTTCCCACGTAAACAAAGAACTTGATATGGGCACCTCAAAGAGATGAGCATCCTGTAAAGCACTTCTAAAACTCGAGCAAACAAAATTAAGGTGTTCAACGTCTCCTTATTTCTCCGTGGGCAAAATCAAATCATTAAAATCCTCATCATAGAGCCATTTATCATTGATCTGAGAAGCCAAAGAGAAAAGGAGGTTCCAAGAATTAGTTCTTCTTTATCTCTCAGGAAAGCCACAAAAGCCAGTCAACCTCCAACTACCACCCTCCATACTCGAAATAACAGCATCAATAAAATTATTAGAGTAAGAACTCACAATCACAGTCACAGTCACCACCTTGTTCCAAAGAAGAGCAAGACCACCCCATCTGCCAAGATGGTCCAGTCCAAAACAAGACTCAAAACCTAACTTCCTTTTTATACCATCCAAACGAGAAGCTTCAATCATATTTTCCATAAAAAAAATGATCGAAGGTTTATGGAGAAAGACTAAGTCTTTCAGAGACCTCACTGTGCGAAGGTTGCCAAGCCCCCGACAGTTCCAGCTAAAGATCTTCATTGCGATAGGTTGGCCTGTTTAGCAGTGCTTGCCGTTGGTAAATTTTCTTGCGATAAACTATGCAAGAGGTGTGTTCCAATCAAATCCTTGTTACCAGAAATGAGAGAAATCTGTGGTTGTGCATGCCTCTGTCTTTTCTTTCCCTCATCAAAACACATTGGATTATTCTCTTCCGCCAAATCATGTTCCATGTCATTTTAATTTGCCACCTCAATTAACTTATCCACATCAGCAGAAACAGTCCCATAATCAGTGCATTTCTTTTTTCCCCTACCGTAACCGAAACATTTTTCAAAATGGAGTTCAAATTTTGAATATTTGGATGTGATATCTTCAATCCCCCAAATTGATATCTTTCCTTAACTATCTTCCCATCATCCTCCGATCTCAACCAAGAACTCATTACCGGATTATTTGGTGGGATGGGGGCAACAATATCATCGTTCCACTAGAAAAAAAGTTCCGAAGCTTTTTTCTCCATTCTCAGATCACAATAGAAATCCACATGCCCAAAAAGCCCACAAAGATAACAAAACGAGGAAAGCCTTTCATACTTGAATTCTACATAGGTCATTGTTCCATCAACCATATTAATTTTATTCTTACGAAACAGAGGTTTAAACACGTCAATTGACAACATCAATCTCATATATTGCCCTTCATTTCCAATAAGCCCGTGTGGATCATATTCAACAAACTTACCCACAAAATTCCCAAATCTCTTCGCCATTGTCTCTGACATAAATCCAGGAGGGATTTTTATGTATTTGTAACCAGTGGTCACAAAATCTAATCGGAACTGTTCTTTCCTTTTCTCCTTTCTTTAAATGGTGCAGAACCAATAAGTGTTTATTAAAGGTCCACGAATATCTATCCAGGACCCTTTTTACATCTACTTCATGAAAAAACTTGAACTTGAACCTCCCTTCTCCTAGTTCCGAAATATGAACTCCTCTTGTCGGTCTCCAGATGTTTTTGCTCATAGCATCAGTACTAATAATGGCCTTTCTTAGAAACATACCAACTAACGAGTTCTCATTTGGATATGTATTGTCCCCTTCCAACTCTTCCTGATTCCATCCTTCCTCCTCTATGTCATGTAAAGAGAGGTTAGCCATTGTTCCTTTGACTCAACGAAAAAAAAAACGTGTCACGATGGACAGACAACTTTAGAGAGAAAACATGAGAAAAGACCACGTCACGATGGACAGACGTTTAGAAGTGAGTTCGTGTATTTAATATGAGATGTTTTGCGAAACTTTTAAAAAAGGTTTTTTGTTGCCTTAAAGTTTCTCTTTATCATGGTTTGTGTTTACGATGCCAGGTGTCTCCTTTTCTATAGGCATTCACTAACACCAATTAGGTAGAGAATTGTGATGATCACACATCACCCACCTCTTATATCATCTATTTGGGAGAAAATCTAATTTTTTAGTGTTATCAAAAATAAAAGATGTTACTTACAACTCTATCAATGCTTATTATTACGATGTTACAACCACTATTTCTGATCTTGCTTGGGTTCAACCCTTTCTATCTGAGTTGGGCATTTCATTACCTGCCACACCAACAATCCATTGTGATAATATAGATGCTACCTATGTTTGTGCAAATCTGGTGTTTCACTTCAAAATGGAACACATAACCATAGATTGTCATTTTGTTCATGACAAAAAGGATAAGTTGTAGTTTCACATTTTTTATCTCAAGATCAAATAACAAATTTATTAGCCAAGCCTCTACTTGGTCCTCGATTTTCTACTTTTCGGTTTAAGATAGGTGTTCTTGATGGTACACTTATCTAGCAAGGGGCATATTAGGGGGATCTTATATCAGAACAAATCACTCTTCATCTATCTAATGCTGAAATCACTCATCAACAAATCAAGACGTAATCTTAAGGTCGTGGAATTCAACTGTACAAATTGCTATAGTTTAGAACATTGTGTTTCCGTATTTGTTATCAAGTTACGTATATTTACCTAAATTTTTAACCTTATCAAACTGAAGTAGTGAATTATAATTCATGCATTATAACAATTTCTTTTATACTCTCTATCTTACCCATCATCAGCTGTTTGTTGCTTCTGACTAACTGCATGTAATGCGTCTAGTTGTAGGTAAGTAAGTGGTTTGATTTAGAAATTCAAACATTAAGGTTTCTTCTTAGATGAGCCTAGATTGGCATTGCAATCGTCTTTGACATATCCAAGGAATAAGAAATCTCTTGTTCTAGAAAAATATCTGTGGGTGGTAATATTGTTCAAATTCTACCTAGGGAAATAATAAAATGCAGAGACTAAGTTTTCATAGAGTTGATGCATTATTTATTTGTACACAAATACCAGAGGGAATAATCATTTGCGTAAAGACAGTGATATATCATGATTAAGGGGCT
Source organism: Erythroxylum domingense (assembly GCA_025594535.1). Classification (NCBI taxonomy): domain Eukaryota; kingdom Viridiplantae; phylum Streptophyta; class Magnoliopsida; order Malpighiales; family Erythroxylaceae; genus Erythroxylum; species Erythroxylum domingense. The sequence continues at coordinate 14,574 of JANQBM010359058.1, forward strand.
GTAAAAGAAAAGTATTCAGAAAAATTCCACTTTAGGTACATACAAAGTAATAAACACTAACTCGATAACATCATCAACAATGATGTAAAAATGAAAACACAATCATCTTTGTTAGATTTTCCTATTTGTAAGTTTTTTTGGGTTATTAGGGCCGCCAATAAGTATCTCAAAGCATGAGTTCTTTTATTCCCATCCAAAAGGGTCTTACTTAAACATAAAATGTCGGGATTTGTCAACCCTCCAATTCTTTGTTAATGTGATGAATATTACGTCTTATAATCCTGAGACATAAGATGATAATCCAAAAGAAGCACAGATCATGAATGAAATTTTTGATCAGAAAGCATCAGCTACAGTGCTTGAGAAAGGTTTGAACATAGAGACTTGAACTACTTAAGGTCTTCCAACCAAAATGTACTTGACATTTCTGAAAGTTACAATGCTAAACCTAAATCAGCATAAGCTTTTTGCTTCACATTAATGGAAGTTAAGAGTAGAGGATGGACAAAGTTATAATTAAACTCGCCAGTCATCTTAAACTTTGGTTCTTTTCTCTCATAACTAAGAAGTAGTGAAGCTGGTTGAAACAAAGATTATAAAGAGATGAGAGTGGTGAGATTAAATAGAAGAAGAAACTAAAAGCTCCAAAATCTCAGTAAGTGGGAACACCAACATTAGCTGAAGCTAGATGCCCATCTTTCATTAGAAGATCTCCTACACAAAAACTCAACCAGAAAGTATGTTGTAAGAAGACTTGATGTCTATATAAACATGAAACCAACATGCCTTTCAACTATTGGAAAGTGAAAAAGAGAATATCTAGAGGAGAGGTGTGCATAGATTACCTGCTGGCGCACGTTAGTCTATTCAGACTGATCAGGCATAAGACCAAAGTGAATGTGTGGGAAGTGAGCCCACTGACATAGTAAAGACAAAATAGGTTCAGAGGAAAAAAAAAAACCCCACAAAAGAAATTGAATGAAAACCCTAATTGGACATCATGAAAGAGAAACTCTAATATGGTAACTTAACTAGAAACCCTAAACAAGTTTCTTGGATCTTACATTCTTAGCAGCCGCACTAAAGGCTTCTCTGTGGCTTATATCAGGATTACCAGCTTTGATGCGTTGGATCTCGTTCCTGCAGCATTCACAATTTTACTTCAAAATTAGCATCAAAATAAATACAGAGAAGCCCCATTAATTTACAACCCTACACACGCTGAGAGATTGACAGACAGTAAGAGAGAAGGTGTGAATGCTTCGAAATCATTACTCACTTGATAAAGCGATTGTACGCTGAGGGGACTCTCTGTCTCTTCTCCGGAGCTGGACACGGACAAGTAGACACGAGATACAGACATATTAATATCACTTCCGCTAACTTTTAGTCGCATTAATTCTACTTTTCTTTTCTTATCTGCTTCTCTACTCTCATTTCTTTCCCTCTCTATGATAACTAGCTCAATAAACATTCTTCACTAACAGTACTTCCCGGAGTACACAAAAAATCATTCATCATTTGCATTTTCGGAAGAGGAATGTGCTTTCTCCTCTCTCTATATCTATACATTTTTACTGTGAGAAAAATGCCAAAACTATCAACAATGTTCTAATGTTTATATTGCTGGCTTCACATGCTAAAGATAGAAAAGAAGTACACGAAATTAAGAAATGATGTCCCGAAGAGCAAAAGAAAAATATAATGCCTGAAATGATGTACGTTGCTTTATCTAAGCATAATAAAATCCTTTAAGCTTGTCTGAAATGCATGGCTTCTCAAAGTTAGTAGGCCACTGTGTTACTTAGCTAGCTGCTCATGATATTAATTCTAGTCAGTAGATGCAGTTATTAGGGTTCTGTTGACGGACGACATGTTAAAAATAGATATGAAAAGTTACTGCTAAATTAGGCCTTCCTAGAGGTGATTGAAATGGCAGACACAAGGGCCTTTCTGCTTTATAATTAACTTCAAAGGAGACCAAGAGATCTTCAAGAATCAAGAAGATTGCACTTAAGCCGAAAAACAAATTCATGCTTCTTTTTCCACTCTCTTTTCCTGATTTTCCAATAGAATACTGAGTCTTGACCATAAAAAGATTGTGAACAGTCTCTAGATCCGAAAATTAACACAATATATTCATAAGAGAATATGGAGTGAACAATGAAAAGTAAAAGAAAATGAATTTAAAGAATGCAAACAACTTAGGCTGGTTTGTCATAGTAAGATGTATTTATAGGTTCTGGTTTAAAATTTTTTACCTCAATTCTAATATGAGGAATATTAATTCTCTGCTATTTCAAGAAGACAAAAAGGGTATAATTCATTTGATCATACAAAAGGAAAATGAAAAAAAGACGGATGCGATTCGAGAGAAAAAGAACAAAAGTAAAATGTCGATAGTCTCACGTCTGTTGATGACAGGTTGCCTTGGAAGCTCATTAGCCACTCTTCGAGCTTGATCACCCAAATCACTAGCAGTAGTTTGATTGATCAAGAAGTTTGGAGACGGGTTCGGGATATCATCCTGCGACATATTCATCCATAGAGGAAACATAGCACATTGATCTAAAATCAGTATATAGCGAGTTACGTCTGATAAGACAAGGTTAATGTGCCATCTATATACCAGAAGGCTATGAGAAGATGAAAAGAAGAATTGACCCAAGTTAAACTGATTAGCTGATGGTAAAATCAGTCCACGCATATTCACAGGCAGGAGGCTGGTGCAGTGACCACATCTAACCGTGACAGTCTTGAACAAACTGGTGCAAGGAACGCTAACCTACCATAGATCAAAGAAACCCAGAAAAGCATATTAAAGGAAATACTCATAAAATGATCAAGGAATAAGAAAGAGACCTAACTGATTAAGCTAAAGGCAAAAGGGCAACTGAAAATGGAGGCAAATCAAGATTGGTGATGGTAATACCGCAAGGACTGTGTCGCAAATGTTGCAATGGACATAGCAGAGCTGCTCCGTGGGCGGAAGGTGGTCAAAAGACGGCGTAGAAGAGGCGGACATGGTTGTTTGAACTCTTTTAAATTGATGATGATTGAGCTCTCTGTTGGTTGATTGATTGATAGATTGATTGATAGATTGACAGCTTAACAACCCACACACCTTGGATCTGCTTTTTTTTTTTTTCCCTTTGGTTATGAAGAGCTGTGAGAGAAAGTTGATGAATTTGGTCTGCTAGATATAAGAGGGTAGGAAGGGAGGAAACCCTTCTCTTTCCTCTGGTTATTGGTCTTGGTCAGCCGCGTCTATGGATGTATTTACATGTGATTTTGTATGATACCACATATATGTCCATTATCCATGCATGCATATACATGTCACATGCATGCAACTCCATAGATGGGGCAATACATGTTTGATTGATGATTATAAGATAATTACATGTGGTTGGGTTTTCAAGGCCTTCGTGTGTATGTTTGTGTGTAAGAGAGAGACAGAGTGAGAGAGGCGGCAGATGTGGGGGAGAGGAGCTGGACAAGGACGTGTGCATGGGGTGATATAGCTTTCACTTACTCATCTGTTGTTTTCAGTAGTTAAGAGGGTGCGTTGGATAGTGTCCTTTTGTGGTGAGATTCAGACTCCCAAAGCCTTCTATTGGCCTCAATTTCCGAACCTAAACCTAAAACACCCTCCTTGTATCTCCCGGACAATAAGCCTCAAGCCTCAACTCTACTGTGCGCGTCAATAAGCTAGCCTCCGTCTCCCAAGGGCTACAGCTGCAATCAAGCCATTATTTGCTAATCACACATCACCCTAGATCAGCTCATTTCTCAAGCTCGTGTTACCCCATATCATGGCATGATCATCACCTTTAATATGCTGAATTTGGTTTGTGATTAGCATGATTTGAAATTTCATAAAGAGATTCTTCTTTTTTGTTTGTGGTGATTTGACCACTCATTCTCTTTTGTCTTACACCAAGACAGATATTTAAGTCCGTAAAACAATCTCAGTGTCTCAGTCTCACAGAGCCTGAGCTTGCCTATCTCACTAACTCTGTCCTTTGCTAAATTTCTTTTACCCTTTCTTGGCTTGTGTTGGCTAAATTAGTTTAGAATCTATCAGCACGGTTTCTTACTTTACGTTTTATTTTCAATTTTGGCAAATCAACCCTAGCTTAGGTCGAAAAAGACGGTCGGTGATTTGGTTGTTTATTAATTAATACTTGTTTTTTCTTTTTAACGAACAGTCTCCATTCACACTCATTTAAGTCTTAATGAATCGCTTGTCCCAAAAAGTGTACTAAACGTTAACGTTAATGTTATGCAGTATCTAAAGGCAATGGCCCCGTATGACTTACGTGCGACGTATTCAATGCAGTTGTGACCAATAAAAAGTGCACAAAGTTTATGTTTGCCTTTTTACGTACAACCGCATGACCTATTCAAAATTTGAACCATACCCATTTAAGCTGTTGGAACGCAAAAGAAGACTAAGAATCTGAGACATATGCTTGAATGACTCCTACCAAAACCTCAAGTTGAAAAGTGATCAACTGGTTTATTTCTTGGACAACCAAAGGAAAGAACATTGTTAAATATAGAAAGAAAAGAAGCTGTCAAGCTAAAACTTGGAAAGTCAAGTTAACGTTGTTTATTGATGTTCTCATATAAATAATGTCAAATCAATAAATTTATGCAATTTAAGGAAAAATAAATAGAACTACATTCAGGACCGACTCTAAAAGGTACTTGTCTAAAGTTTATTCTTGACTTGCTCTTATTTTGAATCATTTTGTTTTTTACGATGGTCCATTCTTGATATTCATAAAGAACAAAAAAAAGTAAAATAGAGGTCCCCTTTTTAACTTTATCCAGGGTTAATAAAACATTAAAAACGGTCTTGATTGTTTGATTGTAATTCACATGTATAATACTTGATATTTTCCAACTAAAGATTCAAAAAGAGATGGTTAAAATAGAATATCATGAATGTGAATATGAATATTTTTCTTCGTAATTAAAT
>JANQBM010360181.1:0-19533 GCA_025594535.1 Erythroxylum domingense
TAAGGCTCCTAGTAAACAATAAATTATAATTATTAAAAAATTATAAGAAATTATATTGAAAATAATAATGATAATAATGAAAGAGAAGCAATTGTACGTCAAGTTTAGTAAGTGTGAATTCTAGCTTGATCAAATGGTGTTCTTATGTTATCTAGTGTCTGGACAGGGTATACAGGTAGACCCAAAGAAAGTTGAGGCCGTAATGAAATGGAAAGTACTTATAAATGTGAGATTCAGAGTTTTCTTGGGCTAGTAGGTTCTTACAGGAGGTTTGATGAGGGGTTCTCATTAATCTTAGCCCCTTTGACAAAGCTTCTGAGGAAGAACATACCTTTTTGATGGACTGATGAATGTCAAAGGAGCTTTGATGAGTTAAAACATCAATTAACTATGGCATTAATATTGGCTATTCCATTTAGATCTGGAGGATATGTTGTATACAGTGATGCTTCACACCAAGGGTTAGGGTGTGTTTTGAAGTAGTATGGTAGAGTGATTGCTTATGCTTCGAGACAGTTAAGGCTTCATGAGTTCAATTATCCAATTCATGATTTAGAGCTTGCTATAGTAGTGTTTTCTTTGAAAATTTGGAGACATTATTTATATGGTGAAACATTTCAGATTTTTATGGATAATCAAATTTTGAGATATCTATTGAGTCAAAAAGAACTTAATATGAGACAAAGGAGGTGGATTGAGTTGCTTAAGGATTATGATTGCACGATAAAGTATCATCCAGGAAAGGCTAATGTTGTAGCTGATTCATTAAATAACAAAATCAAATAGTAGTGTAGCACAAATTTAAGCATCGAGGTTACCAAATCTAGTTCAATTGAGAGAACTTAATGTTGAGCTAAGTTTGGGATGAAATGAAGCATTGCTAGCTACGTTGAAGCTTAGGTCGGTATTGTTGGACCCCGTTCCCGGAGCCCAACTATAGTTTCGGAGTCGAAAAGCGTGAGCAGGTTTCCTTGTAGGGTTATTCTAATGAACCATCACTTTGTCGTCATTGCACAAGCCAAACACCAACATCACAATTTGACTTCTTCAAGACAATTGTAGCTCTATGTCTCTAGTTTATCTTGAAATAAGAACCATCTCATTCGGAGCTCTGTAGCTCCAGACATACCTAAAAAAAAATCCAAAGTATGTTATGCCCTTCCAACCAATGCCTCATTTTTCTTCCATCAATCTTCTTCGAATCATCACAAAAAGCAAAAAAAAATTTTGTGGAAAGGTAGAAAAATGTTTTAGGAATCTATTGCTTTAAGAATCACTTAATTTGGAGGTCAGGTTATGAAGTTATGGCCAAAAGAATCAACCATGCTCATGTCCTCAATCATATTGTACCTATCTCGGAACAATTGGCATACCTTTCACTAGGCATATCGGATTAAGGTCTTCTTTGGACGTTTTCGACAAGTACTTTAGGATCTACAACTTTTGTAAAGAACTCAAAATTAGATTTTGTCATTTAGAGGGTTAAAACACGGGTTGTGTAAAACAACACAAGCAGACCGTGTAACCTTCAGGTCTGAAAATTTCTTTGCATCTGGAATACACGGCCAGTGTGAATATACAAGGCCTGACCGTGTGACCTTTGGGTGTGATGTAAATTTTCACCCTCCAAGACCCCTCCAATGGTTCCTAACTCCATTCTAACATCCCTTTTACTCATAATCTCCCCAAATCCACCTCTTCTAGTGCCTTATCACTTCAATCTCCATAGATGTTCCGTATATAAATCCTTTGTGACATCCTAACTTGTAATGGTAATAGCTCTCAACTTCGATATCCACAAATTGCATACTTTATACTGTTGGAGAGATAAAACGTTAAACTACAACTTTTATGAAGACACTTTGGGCTAAATCTGCCTAGATTGATGCAGTTTTCCCTTTGAGTTTAGAACACAATCTCTCCACCTATGAAAGCTTGCAAAATGCAACGTCTCTTTATGTCAGTCCAACTACTAAGTACTTTTGAATCTCACCTCAATGATTTATCACATGCAATCCTTCCAACTCTAACATGCTATTCTAATACTAACAACAATTTGCAATCTCAACAAAGAAGAATATGCACATACACATTCCATTATACTCAACCTTTAAAATAACATAATCATACATAAAAAGGAACTTCTCAATTTTTCATTCTCATTTCTAAACAAAGTGAATGTTTGAACAAGCTTTACTTACATATCAACATAAACATCAACTTAATACAAAATAAAAAAGGATGATCATGTTTGATATGCCTATAAAGCTATCCAAAAAATAGTCACTAGCTTAGTACAAAAGATTTCTAACTATCTTGGAGTTCCGAATGCCTTGCAAGGATTGCTAATCTTCTCGTTCTGCACCTAAGGAGGGAAAATTATGGGTTGAGCTACACAGCTCAGTGGCTAATATATTTATAGCTATTAACAACGAGCCACACAATCAAACATATATATATGCATATTCATGTAGGCATACACTTCTTATCTTAATCTAGAAATGACAGTTCGGCATTTACAATTCCAATTCACATTTCATAATTCAATACATCATCGCATAGGACATATTGGATGTAATTTAACATCAAAGCATAACACTCAAAATTCATCATAACTTAACATATCAAAATGCAAATGCACAAACAAATGGCTCGAGGGTTCCGTGGAAGAAAATAAAGAAACTGAAGTTTACTTCATGAACAAAATGAGTTCACTTTTCGGATCTTGTGTGCCACTAGCAGGCAACTGGAAAAAGGCTTTATGTCGACGTGCACGTGACTACAAAATAGTTCTACTCTTGCCCAAACACAATCAATTTTTCATGCTCAATTCAATCAATCACAAATTCATATTCTCGTGCTTTTCTTCTTTCTATTTAAATCAAAATACCATGACACAATTCAATGACATAACATGATCATACTCACAATTTAACTACATCATAATGCATTTTTCACATCACAACAATTTCACAATATAGAAATTTAAGCATAAACACATAAACATAGGCACATTGCCTATTTACACAATAACCATAAATATTTTACTCACCTTATAACTCTTGAAAATCCAAACTCAATTGTGCCCTTCCTCTTACTCTTGGGTAGGTTGTTCTTGATTTTCTAACACAACCAAAAAATTTCTCATTCAATTCCAATTCAAATGGAAATCCCCCAAATTTCCATAATCATAACAAAATGAAATTAACACAATTCAAGCTCAAACTTAACCTACCCGTAGTCCATCTAGGTTAGAAAACCCAAAACCTAACTTAGAAACCCCAAGATCAAATGGTTTCCCTTAAACCATCTTCTTCCACATTCATTCCCAACACAAAAACCCATTTTCTCTACTTTGTTTTTCAAACCAAACAAGAAGAAAATAATATGGAGCTTAACTTAACAAGATGATTCTTCCTCTTTTCTTCTTCTTTTCCTTCTCTCTTCTCCCATGATTTTTCTTCTTCTTTTTCTCTCCCACATTTTTCTCTCTTCCTCTCTTCTCTTCCACCACTTTCTCTATTCTCTTCTTCTCTTTCTTATTTCAAGTCTCATCTTTAGCTTATTCTTCCCAAATTACCCCTCACTTACTTGTCCTTTCCAATTTTGCCCCTCCTTTCATTTAATCCATCTACTAACTCCTTTAATCTTCTCAATACCATGCTCTAATTTAATTCTAACATGCCTATTAAAAATTTTAATTTCTACTTAGGCCCACTAAATTTATGATCCAATTCTAAAATTAAATAATTAACCGAACAAACAACATAAATAAATAATTAAGCAAATAATAAGTAATTTAACAAAAATAAAACAGGATCAAATAACTCTCCTCCCCTAAAAGAATTTCGTCCTCGAAATTCTTACCTGAGTCATTGAAGAGGTGTGGATACTTCTCCTTCATTACTTCCAAAGGCTCCCATGTTGCCTCCTCTATCGAATAGTTCCTCCATAAGACTTTAATCAACTTTACGATTTTGTTTCTCGGAACCTTTTCCTTTGAATCTAGGATCTCTACTGGTTGTTCCTCATATGTCAAATCCTCCTTTAACTGAACCTCTGAAGGTTGAACTATGTGTGAAGGATCTGATTGGTACTTCCTCAAAATCGATACATGGAAAACATTGTGAATCTTAGATAATTCTGATGGCAAAGCTAACTTATAAGATAAAGGCCCGATCCTCTTAATGATCTCATAAGGGCCTATGTATCTCGGACTAAGCTTGCCCTTCTTACCAAATCTTAAAACCCCTTTTCATGGAGAAGCTCTAAGAAACACTTTGTCGCTAACTTCAAATTCCATCTCTTTTTTATGTGCATCCGAGTAGCTCTTCATCCTATCTTGAGTTGTTTTAAGTCTCCGTTTCACCAATTTAATCTTGTCAACTATAACCTGTACTAACTCAGGTCCAACAAGTCTCCTTTTACCTTCCTTATCCCAACAAATAGGAGTTTTGCACCTCCTACCATACAAGGCTTTATAAGGTGCCATCTGAATTCCTAAGTGATACGAATTATTGTAAGCAAATTCAATTAAAGGCAAATGATCATCCTATGAGCCTTTAAAATCCATATCACAAGCTCTCAACATTGCCTCTAGAGTCTGTATTATTCTCTCCGATTGTCCATCAATTTGTGGATACAAAGCCGTACAAAAGTGCAACTTCATTCCCAAAGCCTCTTGTAGGCTTTCCCAAAACCTAGAGGTGAACTTGAGATCTCTTTTCGAGACTAACAAACTTGGAATCCCTAGAAGTCTGACTACCTCATCTATGTATTTCTTAGCCAGCACATTCAAAGAATCCGTTTGCTTAATTGGCAAGAAATGTGTTGATTTGATTAATCTATTCACAATCACCCATATTGCATTATGCTTCCTGTTGGTTCTTGGTAATCCCATCAAGAAATCTATTGTAATCTTCTCCTATTTCCATTCAGGAATCGACAAAAGTTTAAGCTTCCCTGAAGGTGCTTGGTGCTCAGTTTTAATTTTCTGGCACACTAAGCATCTTTTAGTGTATTCTATAACTTCTCTCTTCATTCCTTTCCACCAGAAATGTTCCTTCAAATCTCTATACATTCTCGTACTTCCTGGGTGCATTGCATAAGGTGCATTATGTGCCTCATTAAGAGTTTCATCTTTCAGCTTTTGCATATCAGGAATATATAGTCTGTTCCCTACCACCATCAATCTATCTTCCCTTACCTCTATTTCAGAAGGTTTATCATTTTTAATCTCTTCAGTGAGCCTGCTCAAGAACTCATCCTTTTCCTGCAATTCCTTAATCTTTTCATTCAATACTGGCCTTACTCTAAAGTTTGCCAATATACAATCAGCTTCAGCTTGTCTCAATGTCACTCTGATTTTGGCTAATTCCTTCAACAAAGAAATATACACTATCGCCATATGTGCCATAGTCGATTAGCTACTCAATGCATCTGCTACTACATTAGCCTTCCTTGGGTGATAATCAATCATTAGGTCATAATCCTTTAATAGTTCTAACCATCTTCTCTGTGTCAAATTCAACTCTTTCTGGCTCATTAGATACTTAAGACTCTTGTGGTTTGTAAATACCCTAGTAGTGACTCCATACAAATAGTGTCTCCATATTTTCAATGCAAAAATTATGGCAGCTAACTCTAAGTTATGCGTAGCATAATTCATCTCATAAGGTTTCAATTTCCTAGAAGCATAAGCAATCACCTTATCTCTTTGCATGAACACACAGCCCAATCCCTTCCTTGAGGCATCACTATACACTATGTATCCATCATTACTCGAAGGCAAAGTCAAAATCAGTGCACTCGTCAATATGTGTTTAAGCTTCTCAAAGCTTTTCTAACATTCATCTTTCCACACAAACTTTTGATTCTTCCTGGTCAATTTGGTAAGTGGAGCTACTATTATGGAAAAGCCCTCCACAAACCTCCTGTAATACCCAGCTAAACCCAAGAAACTCCTCACTTCTGCTATATTCTTAGGTGCTTCCCATTTCACCACAGCTTCAATTTTTCTACATGTACTCCGTGCTCTGAAATCATATGCCTAAGAAACACCACTTCCTTTAGCCAGAATTTGCATTTATTGAATTTGGCATACAACTCGTTCTTCCTCAGTGTCTCTAAGGCAACCCTTAAATGTTCCTCAACTCCTTGTCGCTCTTAAAATCAACCAATATATCATCAATAAAGACAATGATAAATTAGTTTAAGAAGGACTTAAAGACTCTGTTCATCAAATCCATGAAAGCTGCAGGAGCATTTGTTAACCCAAAAGGCATGACCAAGAACTCAAAGTGGCCATACTGTGTTCTAAAAGTAATTTTTAACACATCGAACTCCTTTATCCTTAATTGGTGTTAGCCTGATCTCAAATCTATCTTAGAAAAGACCCTTGCCCATTGCAACTGATCAAATAAATCATCTATACGTGGGAGCGAATATCTATTCTTAATGGTGACATGGGTGACCTTTCTATAATCCGCACACATCCTCAAGGATCCATCTTTCTTCTTTACAAAAAGGACTGGAGCTCCCCAAGGTGAAGAGCTTGGCCTTATGAACCCTTTCTCCAATAATTCTCCCAATTGCTCCTTAAGCCCCTTCAATTCCATTGGAGCCATTCGATAAGGCAGAATCGATATTGGCATTGTGCCCAAAAGAAGCTCTAAATTCAATTTCCCTAGGTGGTGGTAGTCCTAGTAATTCCTGCGGAAAGACATCCGGGAATTCCATAACCACAGGTATTTCTTCTAACTTCCCTCTATCTGCCTTTGTGTCTACCACATAGGCCAAAAATGCTTCAAATCCTTTCCTTATTAGTTTTTTTTTGTTAAAGCCGAAACCATTCTAGTCGGACTCACTTTTTTGTCCCCCATAAACACCACCTTTTTACCATTGCCAATTTCGCACTCGACGATCTTTTGTCTACAATCCTAGTTGGCATTATATTTCTCCATGGTGTCCATAATCAAAATCACATCTAATCCACCCATCCTCAATGGCATTAGATCCACCACTAATTGTTCCCCTCTAATATGTATTTCACAGTCTCTGTATACTTGACTAATAATAATACATTGGCCAATTGGAGTACTCACCATCAAAGGAGTATCCAATGGGCTCAATTCTCTACTATGCACAGTTCTACTAAATGACACAAACGAATGGGTGGAACTTAGATCAATCAAAACAACAATATCCTCATCAAATAATTTAATTATACCAGTTACGACTCCTAGAGCTTTCTCTGCATCCCCCCTCATCATAGCAAACATTCTGGCTGGTGCTTGTCCCCTCAATCTCCCTGGAGGATTCCCTTTCCTGGCCCTATCAGAACTAACCACTTCTGTTACTGTCCTGTGTCCCACTATCTCAGCCCTCTCTAAAGCTTGCATCTGACTTCTCTCATATCTTGGATTCTGAGGGCACTCCCTTTTCCTTTTTCCCCATAATTGAAGCACGCGCTAGTCAATCAGTAACATTCCCTTCTATGAAACCTTCCACAGTGATCACATTTAGGAATGGGTGGCTTATCCCCATCTCCCCTCTTACTGCCTCTAGCCGTTCAGGCTTGATGTAAGACAATTTTCATCTATCTAGGCCTGTTTGCTCAATTGCTCCTCCCCTCAGACTGTGCAGGTAAAGTCCTGGCACCCCTCTCTAATATAGGAGCACTGCCTCCCCTCTTAAATCGTTCTCTCCCCTTTCTTTTCTTGTTTATGGCGCTCTTTATGTTTTCTATATTCTTAACCGTCAGTGCCGCTTCAACCAGCTGTTGAAAATCATTGAAATTCTGCACCACCATTTTCTCTCAGATGGCCAAGTGAAGTCCCGCTTCAAACCTTCGGCGCCTAGCCACTTCGCTCATCATTAACTTAGTTGCAAATCAGTCCAATTGTGTAAATCGGTGCTCATATTCACTCACCGTTATCTCCCTTTAGGTGAGGCTCAAAAACTCTCTCTGCTTTTACTGGATGTACACTTCAGACAAATACTTCTTCTTATAAACATTCAGGAAGTCCTTCCAGGCCAACCTTGATGGCTTCATCTGACTTCCCGAGACACTCTCCCATTAATGCAGAGCGTCCCCTTGTAGCAAACTCGTAGCATATTCAACCTTCTCATCATCTTCACTATCCATCTGCTCCAATATCCATTCCGTCTTTCTCATCCATGTCTCAGCTTCCTCGGGATCAATGGTCCCGTAAAAGTCCACTGCTCCATACTTCCTCAACTTGTCGAACTGCTTCCCCATCTTAACTGGGGCTAGAGTAGAAGATTGCGACATCTGTCCCATAGCTTGGAAAAATGTCTAAGTGAAGGTTTGGAACATCCTTAAATCCAAGGTAGGAACTTCTTCTGACAAAATAGGCGACTCCCACGTCTGTAAGCGAGAGGGCCCAATATTGTGCCCTACAGAAACCTCAACATCTCCTGGGGCTTTAGACTTATCTGTGCCCTCCTCTCTTAGTGGAGGGTCAGGTGCAACTGATCCTTGCAATATTCCTCGTGTCATCCTACGAGGTGGCATTTCACTCCTTCAATGAAAACATTAGCGATTAGCTTACATTTTATCCCTACATGTATGTATGATATGCATGTCATTTAATACAATCAATCAATTTAACAATGCAAACAATTAATCACATAGCATAACAATTCATCATAATATGCATTCTAAGCCTAGGAAAAACCTAAGCTCTGATACCACAAGATATTAGACCCCGTTCTTGGAGCCCAACTATCATTTCAGAGTTGAAAAGCGTGAGCAAATTTCCTTGTAGGGTTATTCTAATAAACCCTCACTTTTCCGTCGACTCATAAGGGTGGGTTACCCACACCAGCCAAACACTGACATCATAGTTTGACTTCTTCAAGACAATTGTAGCTCTATATCTCTAGTTTATCTTGAAGTAAGAACCATCTCATTTGGAGCTCTATAGCTCAAGATATACCCAAAAAAATCCAAAGTATGTTTATAACCTAATTATGCCCTTCCAATCGATCCCTCATTTTCATTCTGTCAATCTTCTTTGAATCATCACAAAAGACCACAAATTTTTTTATAGAAAGGTATAAAAATATGTCAGGAATCTATTGCTTTAAGAATCACTTAATTTGGAAGTCAGGTTATGAAGTTATGGCCAAAAGAATCAACTATGCTTATGTCCTTAATCACATTGTACCTATCTTTAAACAATTAACATAACTTTCACTAGGGATATCAGTTTAAGATATTCTTTGGACGGTTTCAACAAGGACTTTTGGATCTACAACTTTTGTGAAGAACTCAAAATGAGATTTTTTCATTTGCAGATCTACCTTCTAGGAATAATTTTTGAAATCCCATATATATTATGATCTGAATCACATCGATTCGTTTTTGTTAAAACACGGACCATGTGAAACAACACGGGCAAACTGTGTAATCTTCAAGTCTGGAAATTTTTCTGTATCAGGAATACACAGCCAGTGTGAATATACACGGCCTGATTATGTAACCTTCGAGTGTAACGAAAATTTTCACCCTCCAAGACCCCTCAAATGGATCCTAACTCCATTCTAACATCCCTTTTACTCATAATCTCCCCAAATCCACCTCTTGTAGTGCCATATCACTTCAATCTCCATAGTTGTTCTGTATATACATCCTTTGTGACATCCTAAATTGTAATGGTCATAAATCTCAACTCCGATATCCAAAAATTACATACTTTATATCAGTGGAAAGTTAAAATGTTAAGCTACAACTGTCATGAAGACAACTTAGGCTAAATCTACCTAGATCGATGCAGTTTTGCCTTTGACTTTAGAACACAATCTCTCCTCCTATGAAAGCTTTCAAAATGCAATGTCTCTTTTTATCATTCCAACTACTAAGTACTTTTGAATCTCACCTCAATGACTTATCACATGCAATCCTTCTAACTCTAACATGATATTTTAATACTAATAACAATTTGCAATCTCAACAAAGAAGAATATGCACATACACATTCCATTATAGTCAGCCTTTAAAATAACATAATCATACATAAAAAGGAACTTCTCAATTTCTCATTCTCATTTCTAGACAAAGTGAATGTTTGAAAAAGTTTTACTTACATAGCAACATACACATCAACTTAGTACAAAATACAAAAGGATGCTCATGTTTGATATGCCTATAAAGCTATACAAAAAAATAGCCACTAGCTTAGTACAAAAGATTTCTAGCTATCTTGAAGTTCCGAATGCCTTGCAAGGATTGCTAATCTTCTCGTTCTGCACCTGAGGAGGGAAAATTATGGGTTGAGTTACACAGCTCAGTGGCTAATATATTTATAGCCATTGGCAACGAGCCATACAATCAAACATATATATATATGAGTATTCATATAGGCATACACTTCTTACCTTAATCTAGAAATGACAGTTCGGCATTTACAATTCCAATTCACATTTTATAATTCAATACATCATCGTATAGGACATATTGGATGTAATTTAACATCAAAGCATAACACTCAAATTTCATTATAACTTAACATATAAAAATGCAAATGCACAAACAAATGGCTCGAGGGTTCCATGCAACAAAACAGAGAAACTGAAATTTACTCCGTTAACAAAACGAGTCCACTTTTCGGATCTCGTATGCCATAAGCAGGCATCCAGGAAAAGGCTTTACGTCGACGTGCACATGACTACAAAACAGTTCTACTCTTGCCCAAACACAATCACTTTTTCATGCTTAATTCAATCAATCACAAATTCATATTCTTGTGCTTTTCTTCTTTCCATTTAAATCAAAATGCCATGACACATTTCAATGGCATAATATGATCATACTCACAATTTAACTACATCAAAATGTCATACATAACATAAAACACATCATAATGCATTTTCCACATAACAATTTCACAATTTAGAAATTTAAGCATAAACACACACACATGGGCACATTGCCCATTTGCACAATAACCATAAATATTTTACCAACCATAAATATTTTACCCTTCTTATAACTCTTGAAAATCCAAACTTAATTGTGCCCTTCCTCTTGCTCTTAGGTATAAAGTTAAATTTTGTACAACGTTTCATCCTCAGACAGACGGACAGAGTGAGAGGACTATTCAAATCGTTGAGGATATGCTTAGGGTGTGTGTTTTGGAGTTTTAAGGAGCATGGGATAAGTATATAACTCTCGTTGAATTTGCATATAATAATCATTATCATAGTAGTACTGGTATGGCTCTATATGAGGCATTATATGGTAGAAGGTGTTAAGCACCCTTGTACTAGCATGAAGAAGGTTTAAGGACTATTAAAGGCCCAGAGTTTATTCAAGATACCGTTAATAAAGTAAAATTGATCCGTAGTAAGATTAAGGAGGCTCAAGACAAACCAAAGAGTTATACAGATCAACACTAGAGGTATATTGAATATCAAGTAGGAGACAAGGTATTTTTTAGAGTGTCGCCCTGAAGATGAGTGCTAAGGTTTGGTAAAAAGGGAAAGTTAAGCCCTAGATATATTTCCTTATGAGATTATTGAGAGAGTTGGACCATTGGCTTACAAATTAGTGTTATCGCTAGAAATGTCTCAGATTCATAATGTATTTCATGTTAGTATGCTCAAGAGATATTAGTTAGATCTAAAACATATATTACTAGCATAGAAGGTTGAGATTGCAATTAACTTGAGTTATGTAGAGGAACTGGTTAAAATAGTAGGATATCAGACTAACCAATTAAGAAACCAAATAATTCCTTTGGTTAAAGTCCTTTGGGGAAATCATTTAAGAGAAGAAGTTGTGTGGGAGACTGAGGAGAACATGAGAAAATAGTACTCCCATCTATTTGATTAATTAGGTAATAATTTTGAGGGCAAAATTTCTTAAGGAGGGGAGAATTGTAATAGTCGAATTCCAAAACTACTGAGAGTTAGAGTGTTAGATTACTTAGTTACATGAATTACATCATAGAATGAATTTGGTGCATTTAGGATATGATTTTATAATTTCATTCACATGCATAATATGGGCATACACAAATGAATTTTGATTTAGAAAAATTGCACTCAATTGAGATGTTACGGGGTATGAAAGTTTCAAAATGATTATGATATGAGTGTGCATTTCTAATGTCTTGTATTTTGATTTACCAATGAAAAGAATTCGTGGATTACAATTATTAATTTAAAGTTAGTTGTTGCAATTGGGAGATTGATGAATTAATATGTATATTTAGACTAGGAAAATTTTCAAGTGTTAAGACAAGTGGAAATTTAGGATGACTAAGCCTACAAAATGAGTGATATATGGTAGTAGACTTGAGTGACAAATGGCTTAGAGAATTGAGTGACAAATGGCAGAAGAATTGAGTGACATTTGGCAACCTAAAGAATGGACATGTAGCTAGTTTAAACACTTGACAAATGTCCTTAAACTCATCTTGCACCTACACCATACGACATAGACACTTCTAAAATCATCTTCATTGTATTTTGATGTAACCCTTGTTGATTGCAAAACCAATTCACTAGTTTTATGTTCAAAACTACAAGTATACGGGGTGTAACTTGTAGTAAAGAACAAATATTGATCCCTCAGAGATTATGTTTATATGCTACTTAATTTAGGTTGCTTTGTTTGAGAACCAATTTTAATAAATATAAACTGAAAAAATAAACTAAATCAAACAACTAACAATAAACAAATGATAAAGCAAAAGTGCAAAAACTTAGAATTCAAGATTTGACAATTAGAGATCACTTTTTCCCTATCTTATCTCCCTCCTACCTTGTTAATTAAATTGTGCCTCACCTAAGATGTCCTAATGTATTAACTACCCTCTCTCAAGATGTAATTAATTATCCCTAACTAAATTAAATTAAATTGATTAAGCAATCTCTCAATCTACATAATTAGTCCACCAATTCAATTAGTTATAAAGTTATCCTATGAGTAATCAACTAATTAGCCAAGATCTCTCTTTAACTAATTAATTAACTTGATGAATGTAGGTCTATAGAGTGCCAATTCTCATTGTACAACCCTATACAATTTACCGAACTCAATTTCTCAATATATTACAAGGTATAAGCTCAACATTCAACTAAAGCATCATTCATTCAAATTAACAAAGTAGGAGTTTAATAAGTAGCTCAAAAATAATCTCTACAAATAACTCAGCTACTCATAATGTCATTAACATTCCTAACAACCAAACAATCCATAATAAAGATGCTAGAAGAGAAAAATGAAATAAGAACTAGATGAAGCAAGCTCTTCCTCTTTTTTGCTCAAATTTGGAAAATTTAGAGTTGATGTGCTCTTTGCCTAATTTGGAATGGAAATCTTTATTCTCTACCTCTCTCTAGGCTCTAAATCTATTTTTTAGCTCAAGGAGGCAAGTTCTCATAAAACCCCCTTTGGTCCTAGGGATTTGTGCCCTTATATAGTCACAAGAACCTAAAAATAAGTGAAACCCACGTGTCTCTTTGGGTTAAAGATCCCACTTTTGTGGGAATTAGCATGAATCCCACGATCGTGGGTTCTTGTCTTACAACTCCTCCACTTCTCTTCTCCTCTCTTAGTCCCTAGCTCAATCACAAAGGTGGCCACCCCCCATTCGTACATCAAAATGATCAATTCTTAACCTAAATCAACATCAAACATAAAAGAATAACCATGAAGATCAAACTAAACAGAAACATACAAAATAAGTCCTAAAACACAACAATAATAACCTATTATGGAATAAATGCATGACAAATACTTAGAAAAACAAACACTAATGAACAATTATCAACTTCCCCACACTTAAATCTTTTTTTTTCCTCAAGCAAAATCAAACACAACCAATCGATTCCATCACTTCTTTTTCACAAAGATCCAAACATGCAATCCCTTAAAGTTTGGTCAACTCAAATGTCAAGCTACTTCATATATCATCACTACTTTTCATTAGTGTACATAAGCAAACTCAACTTATAGCGCCATCACATAAATGCAAAATGAAACTTCCTCATGGTTTCACTCATTTATCTCAAGTGTTTGATGGTTAGTGTTTAGCTCAAGCTCCATATAGGAAACTACACTACTGTAGGCAAAGTAATACACCAATTCTCCTCTACAATGATTACATGCATAAATAAATCAAAAAGACTTGCTTCGGGTTGTAATGTGGTAAAGGTTAAGGTGGGTAAAATGAGATAAAGGGTTTAATATAAGAATTCATAAAGCAATACGTGAACACAGGGATAACAAAATAAATTTATGAGATACACAAATGTAAATATACTACTACTCCACACTTATTGATGCTACTAAAATTTTCTTGCTTATTTTTTCAACAATTGAAGAAACAATGAACAAAATAGCAACTAATTGCAATATGATCCAGGAGTAGAAGTATCACTCAACTCATCTCGAAAAAAATGTAGCAAAAATACTAAACTAATGCATCACTTAATACTCTACTAAGCTTGTGAATAGTTATGCTAATATGGTTTCAGGTTTTAAAATGTGTGGCGTTTTCAAAAAAAAAAAGGTTAAGGCTCAATAGGGATAGAAAGGGATAATAAAAGGTAGGTCATTTAAGTCAAAGGCTAATACAAAAAGGGCCTTAATCATCTCTGTTAAGCATACATCCAGTAGACTCAAACTGATTCAAAACAAGTTCTGAAGGTAATAACCTAAGGAAGCATCACAGAAACAAAGAAATAAAATGACTATAAATGGAGTCATATAGGCTCAATCCTCACATTGGATCAAATGAAAAATCATTATGTGTCTCTACACTACCTCATTGCTCAAGTTCCAAATTATGAGTAAGCTTATACAACCAACTACTTTTCATCACTCAACATGGTTCACTCTCTAATAAAGTAGCCTAATCCGAGTTCAAGCATGCATTCAATCTCATTCCAACTAACATGACAAAATCTTATGAAAAAATAATTCAAAATGATTCAAGTGTGGTTCAATTGCTAACACAAAACAACATAAAAGAACAACCTAATATGCCTAAAACATGCATCCTAATTAACAAAATGCAAACAGTGACTAAGACAAACCAAAACAATACAATTGAAAAAGCAAATGTCACCTCCCCACACTTGGACAACATATTGTCCTCAATGTGACAAGGCAACCATAAAAGGAAACTAAAACACAAACCTAACTTCAAACAAACAAGCAAGTAAAACAACTAACAAGGTAAATAAAACAACATAAAAAGTAAAGGGTAAGTAAGCTTCAGGGAGATTATGGTGGCAAAGACGTACGGGAAGAGGTTAGCACGTTTTAGATAGAGAGAGAGAGAGAGTAGAGAAACTTACCAAATCTTTAGACTTTTTTTGAGTGGGTAATGTGAAATAATTGTTAAAGGAGTGAATAATGATGGAAAAAGTGGAGAAAACACCAAGATTTGGGGAAAAGATGAAGGATTTGTGAGGTTTGGGTGATTGGGTGCTGGTTTTAGAGTGAGAGAATGTGAGAAGATGAAGAAAGAAAAAAGAAGGAGGGATTTTTAAAATCCTTCAGCTGGGGATTCCATGATTATGGGAATCCCTATGCTTCCAGTGATTGTGGGTTAAGGCTCTAGAAAATTTCTAAAGAGTCTTCCCACGTTCGTGGGAAACTGACCCATTCCCACGATTATGGGCACTGTATAAACATCCAATCTTGATTTT
Organism: Erythroxylum domingense; assembly: GCA_025594535.1. Taxonomy (NCBI): domain Eukaryota; kingdom Viridiplantae; phylum Streptophyta; class Magnoliopsida; order Malpighiales; family Erythroxylaceae; genus Erythroxylum; species Erythroxylum domingense. The sequence continues at coordinate 15,688 of JANQBM010360181.1, forward strand.
CCAACTTTTTGGCCTTCTTCCAAGCTTAGCATGCATTCCCAACATTTAAGCAACCTGCAAATGCATTAAAATAACCCAAACAATAAGAAATTTGAAGAGAAAACAAGTTAAAACTCAAACAAAACCTAAGTAAACACCAAGAAATCATAGCAAAATCAAACCAAACATAATCAAAACCAAACAAATCAAACAAAGAAGTAAACAAAGACAAGCAAAAGAAAGGTAAACATACTAAGTTAAGGTTATTAGCTTGACCATTCCATATGCATTCATGAAAGGGTGGAAGAAAGGAAAGAGATTACTTCCCTTTCTAGTGAGTATGTCCCTCTATAGTATGGCTTAAATCTATGCCCATTGACCTTGAATGCTTCACCCTTGTCATTTTCCAACTCCAAAGCTATATGGGGAAACACTTGAAGGATCTTGAAGGGTCCACTCCATCTTGACTTGAGGTTTTTGGGAAATAACCGAAGTCGTGAATTGAATAAAAGTACTAAGTCCCCAATCTTAAACTCCTTCTTTTTTATATGAGCATCATGACACTTTTTTGCTCTTTTTTTATACAACTTGGAATTTTCATAAGCTTCAAATCTCAGCTCTTCCAATTCATCAAGTTGTAACAATCTCTTCTCACCCACAAGCTTTCCATCCATATTCAACTTTCAAATTGCCTAATAGGCTCTATGCTCCAACTCCAAAGGTAAATGGCAGGTAATAAGTGTGAATTGCATCATGTTTTAGGACTTACTTGGATATATATTTAAGTATTAACTTAATCGCTTAGTATGTGTTTAGGTTAGAATTTTGTTAGTTTGTTAATTAATTATGTTTAAGTGTTTTATGGGTTAGTCAAGTCTTTAAGTTTAATTACTATGTCTTTGAGATACCTTGATGTGTTTGTTGGTGTTTCAGGGTCAACATCAAAGTATGGAGAAGTTTCAGAGACATTTGGGGTGAAACAACAACCCATGACAGAAGCACTAGAGTCATGCCACGATCATGACAGAAGCCCAGGACACGGCCCATGATTATGGCTTGTTTTTCATGATCATGATAGAAGGCTCAGATGTGGCCCACGATCATTACCTATATTGAGCAGATGCACAAACAAGTAAAAACGCTAAGTTTTGAGGATTTTTTGGACCTTTTTAACCTAAAAAAAACCCTAGGTCTGTTTAGAGAACAAAAGGTATTTAAAGAATAAGACAAAGGAGCAGGGAGAGCTTTTGTATCAGCCACCATTAAGAAACCCAAGAGAGAGTTCATCAAGAGATTGAGAAAGGGAAGAAGGAAGAGAGACATAGAGAAGTAGCCTACGCAAAATACTTCCAAGAACAGGAGGTTTCCCATTGTTCTTGCCTCCGTCTTCCATTCAGATACTGTTTTTCATGTATTTTCAATTTTATTAATGTATAGAATTGGAATAATTGTTGACGATAGGATTATATGAATGTTAAGGATGTCTAAACTCACCTTTAGATTGTTTTTATCTTTTATTATCTGTAAAAATCCTCGTTTGAACTCCATACAAATAATGTTTCCAAATCTTCAGGGCAAAAATTACTGCTGCTAATTCCAAATCATAGGTCGGATAATTCATCTCATACGGCTTTAATTGCCACAAGGCATGAGCTATTACTTTGACTCCCTGCATCAACACATAACCTAAACCCTTCCTTAAAGCATCACTGTAAACTGTATAACCCTCATCTCCCATAAGCAAAGTCAGAATTGGAGCACTTGTTAATCTGTGCTTAAGATCCTCAAAACTTTTCTGACATTCATCACTTCAGATAAACCTCTTATTTTTCCTTAATAACTTGTTCATTACAGTGGCTATCAAAGAGAATCCTTCAACAAACCTCCTATAATATTCTGCTAGACCTAGAAAGCTCCTGACTTTTACGACTGTCTTTGGTGCATGCCACTTCACCACTGCATTAATTTTTCTCAGATCAATATGTACTCCATCCTTCGAGATCATATGCCAAAGAAAGATCACCTCGTGAAGCCAAAATTCACATTTTTTGAATTTAGTATAAAGTTCCCTCTCCCTCAGTGTTTGCAACACTTTCCAGAGACGTTTTTTATATTCCTCTTCATTTTTGGAATAAACCAGAATGTCATCCATAAACATTATGACAAATTGATCCAGATACTCCTTGAATACCCTATTCATAAGATCCATAATGTAGCCGAAGCATTAATCAATCCAAATGATATGACTAGGAGCTCATAATGCTCATAACGGGTCCTAAAAGTTGTCTTATTCACATCAGACTCTCTGATTCTCAACTGATGATAGCCTATCCTGAGCTCAATTTTAGAGAAGACCTTTGCTTCATATAACTAGTTAAGCAGATCATCGATTCGTGGCAGAGAATACTTATTCTTAATGGTCACCTTGTTGAGTTTCCTATAATCAATACACATACGCCATGTCCTATCCTTCTTTTTAACAAATATAATAGGCGCTCCCTATGGCGACAAATTGGGCCTTATAAACCCCTTCTCTAATAGCTCTTCCAACTGTTCCTTGAGCTTCTTGAATTCAGCTGGAGCCATTTTATATGGTGGTATAAAAATGGGTGCGGTACTAGGAATCAAGTCGATGGCAAACTCAATTTCCCTTACCAGTGGCAAACCAGGTAAATCTTCTGGAAAGACGTCAGAAAACTCCCTCACAATCGAAAAATCCTCTAACTTCTTTTCATTCACATCAGTATCCACGACGTGGGTCAAGAAGGCTTCACAACCCTTTTTCTTCATACTATCAACTAACAAACCTAAAATCAGTCTAAGTGACGACATTCTTCTGTCTCCTCTAAAAGGCACCTTCTCTTCATTGCCAAAATCAAATTCTACCTCTTTGAGACTACAGTCTAACTTTACACAATATTTCTCTATGGCATCCATACCCAGTATACCATCTAAACCCTTTAGCTTTAGCGGCAATAAGTCTACTACCAGTCTAGCACCCTCAATAACTAGTTCACAATCTCTATACACTTAACTTATTATCACCCTCCTCCCTAAAGGAGTGCTAACAATCAATGGATCTTCCAATGGCACCAAATTCACACCACATAATGTCATGCTTGTAGAAACAAATGAATGAGTGGAGCCAAAATCAATTAAGAAATATACTTCAAAATTAAATAACTGAGTCATACCTGTGATAACATCAGGCACGACTGCATCCTCCTCTGTTGTCATCGGAAATACCCTGGCCTGTGATTGACCCCTTGGCCTTCCTGGAGTGATAGTCTTCCTTGCAGCTCTAGAACTTCCCACCTCAGTGACTGGCCTGGTTTCCACTGTTTCTACTCTCCTTGGGGCCTACAACTACGACCCCTCTTGCCTTGCCACCTGGGGACATTCCTTGATCATGTGTCCCTTTTCCCCACATCGAAAACATGCTCCAAGTAACTTGAAGCACTCTCCTTTGTGAAACTTACCGCAATGCTGACATTGAGGGTTCGTGTACCTGCTCCTCTTCACCCTGCTATTGTCTCCCACAATTGAGGTTTGCGCCAAATCTGCCCTTGATTTCTTATTCTTAGTAGAGGCGTTACTCCCCACCTCACTTTGAGTGTGGAAATTACTTGTACTCCTCTCAAGCATTGGAGCACTCATTCCTTTCTTAGAAGACTGCTTTTGGTTTTTCCTCTTCTTATTCACTTCATACTTGATATTTTCTAGTTTCTCGACCTGAAGAGCAGCATCCACCAACTGCTGGTAGTCACAGAAGTTATGGATCGGCATTTTCTGCTGGAACCCCTCCCCGGGCGGGTCCTACGGGCCCGACATCCTGCGTGACATCCGGACCTGAGGCTCACGGGGGAG
>JANQBM010361315.1:0-19520 GCA_025594535.1 Erythroxylum domingense
CTCATTTGCTATGCATGTACATATATGAATGCATGCATATGTCACTGTACACTTATACACTCCTATTCATGGCAATAGGTGAGGGGATGTTACACTTAGTCAAAGGATCAGCAATGTTCTAATCTATGGGCACTCTCTCTATCTTCACATCACCTCTATCAATTATCTCCTTAGTCAGGTGATATCTTTTAAGTACGTTCTTGGACCTTTGATGAGACCTTGGTTCCTTGACTTGCACAATAGCCCCATTGTTATCACAGTACAACAATATTGGGTCTACTATGCTAGGAACCACTCCAAGTTCTATGATGAACTTCTTAATCTAAACAACTTCTTTTTTGCTTCCGTTGTTGCAATGTACTCTGAGTCGGTCGTTAAATCTGCAGCCGTCTATTGTTTGGAACTCTTCCAACTGACTTCACCACCATTAAGTTTGAAAACATAACTTGAATAGTATTTGGAGTCATCGTGGTCAGATTGAAAACTGGCATCTGTATGCCCGCTTACTACAAGATCTTTATTTCCATATATTAATAATACATTCTTAGTCCTTCTCAAGTACTTTAGGATACTCTTGATAGCCACCTAGTGACCCTCACAAGGATCCGATTGATATCTTCCCTTAACACTTGGAGCATACAATATATCAGGTCTTGTACATAACATAGCATATATGATTGATCATACTGCCGAAGCATACAGGATTATACTCATGTGAGTCCTCTCATCTTGTGTTTTGGGACACATATATTTTGAGAGTTTTATCCTATGTGTCATAGGAAGAAACCCCCTTTTTGACTGTTTTATGCTAAACCTATTTAGCATTTTGTCTATATACATTGACTGTGAAAGACCTAGGAACTTCCTTGATCTATTTCTATAAATCTTTATTCATTTGCTATTAGTTTTTCATGGAAACTTTACGGGACAACTAAACTTTGACTTATTACAAACTTGAGATATCATTTCCTATTAGTAATATGTCATCCACATATTACGCAAGGAATATGATAGCACTCTTGCTGACCTTGTCGTACACATAGGGTTCATTAGGATTTTGTGAGAAACTAAAATCTTTAACTGTCTCATCAAATCGGAAGTTCCAACTTCTAAATGCTTGCTTTAATCCATAAATGGATTTCTAAAGCTTGCATTCCTTTCTGCCATCTTTGGATATGAAGCCCTCAGGTTATATCATGTATACATCCTCAACTAAGTTTCCATTTAGGAAAGTCATCTTCATATCCATCTTCCATATTTCATAATCACAATGAGCAGCAATGGCTAGGAGTATTCTAATAGATTTAAGCATAACTAAGGGGCTAAATGTCTCGTCATAGTCAATTCCTTATATTTGCCGATAAACTTTAGTGACTAGCCTCGCTTTATAGGTAATCACCTTACCTTCCATATCGATTTTCTTATTAAAAATCCATTTGCACCCTATGGGCCCTTCAGTTGGGTCAACCAAAGTCCATACTTGGTTTTCATACATAGAATCCATTTCAGACTTCATGGCTTGAAGTCACTTTTTAGGTTTTGAATTCTTTAGAGCCTCTCCATAGGTTGTAGGATCATTGTCCTCTATGAGCAATATGTTATTGTGTTCACTTATAAGAAATCCATATCTCTCTGGAACATTGCGTATCCTACATAACCTATGAATATTTTATGTGTCAAAAGGTTCAACCATTGTCTCATCTCCATGAACAACAATTTCAGGTTCAGCCAATTGATTTGCTTCTGTTTGAGCATTATGAACTTCATCAAGTTCAATTTTGCTCCCACTGTCTTCTCTTAGAAGAAACTCTTTCTCTAAAAATACATCATCCTTTGATACAAACACCTTTTGCTCTAAAGCATTATAGAACTGATATCTAATTGTTTCTTTAGGATTTCCTATAAACTGACATTTATTAGATTTCGCTTCAAGCTTGTCTGAATGAATCTACTTCATATAAACTAGACAACCTCAAACTTTTATATGAGAAAGATAGGGCCTTTTGTTAGTCCATATATCATATAGAGTAACTTCAACTACCTTTGAAGGGACTTTGTTTGTTGCATAAACAACAGTCTCGAGTGTATAAAACTAAAAGGATTTTGGTAGATTTGCTAAGCCCATCATTGACCTTACCATTTCTAACAAGGTTCGGTTTCTCTTTTCATCCACACCGTTATATTGTGGTGTGTAAGGTGGAGTCCACTGGGATACCATGCCATTATCTTTGAGATAAAATAGAAATTCCTTATTTAAGTATTCACCACCTTGATCTGATCGAAGTGTCTTAATACTTCTACCAAGTTGTTTCTCTACTTCATGTCTAAATTGTTTGAACATTTGAAACACTTCAGATTTGTATCTCATTAGATACGTATACCCATATTGTGAATAATCATTGATAAAAGTAATGAAGTACATAACACCACCTTTGGCATGAATGGACATCGGACCATATATGTCAAAATGTATTAGGTCTAATAACCCATTCATTCATTCACCCTTTCCTTTAAAAGGTAATTTAGTTATCTTGCCTAACATGCAAGATTCACATGTGTCATATGACTCATAATCAATTGACCCTAGGCTACCTTTTTTGTGTAGCTTAATCATGCATTTCTCACTTTTATGGCCAAGTCGCATGTCATAAGTAAGATAATTTTAGGATATCTCGTTTTTTTAATTGTTATTGATATTTAAAATTAGTTTGGACAAATCTAATATGTAAATTCTATTGCACAATGTAGCAGTACCATACAATATTTCGTTCAACTTAATTGAAAAACCATTGCTTGAAAAAGTTAAATGAAATCTTGCTTTATTAAGACATGAAATAGATATAATGATTTTATTCACAACGATTACATAATAGCAATTTTCCAAAATTAACTCTAGCCCACTAGGAAGATACAAAACATATGTTCCTATAGCTAATGCAGCAACTCTTGCTCCATTTCCCACACATAGGTCCATCTCTCCCTTCTTGAGCGGTCTACTATCCCTGAGACCCTACATATTAATACATATGTGCAAGCCACATTTGGTATCTAATACCCAAATATTATGATCAGAAATAGTATTAACCTCAATGACAAATATCTTACCTAAAGTAGACAATGGGGCATCTAATGCCTTCTTCTGCTTCAGTGACTCTAGATAAGCTTTATAGTTCCTCTTCTAATATCATTCCTTATTGCAATGTAATCATATCCCTTTTGGTGCTGCCTCCTTTGCCTTCTTCTTGGCTACACCTCCCACTGGCTTCTTGTACTTCTTCTTCTTCTTTTGGTTCTTCTTTCGAGAACCAGAAGCAGAGTCCACTAGCATCATAACCTTACTGCCTTTCTTCACAATTGCTCAGCTGTTTTGAGCAAATTAATTAGCTCAGGTATTATTATGGATATGTGGTTCATCCGATAGTTAAACACAAACTGTGAATAACTATCGGTCAAACCAGTCATAATCAAGTTCATACTTAATTCATGATCTATAATGAAACCCAAACTACTTAACCTCTCAATATATTCATTTATCTTCACCGCATACTATACTGGAGATTATCCCCAAGTCATCTTTGAATGGAAAAGCAACTTCAAGGTTTCGAACCTTTCAAATTGAGCTTGCTCATCAAACAGTTCTCTCAGATAGTAGACTATGGGATGTGCATCCATAGCCTCATGCTTCTTTATAGTTCTGGTGACATAGAGGCCAACATTATACAACTAGCTAACTCACTATCATCTAGTAGCTTCTTATAAACTTTCTGATCTTCATCAGATGCATTGACAGCAGGGGGATCAGAAAGTGTTTCATCTAGGACATATCCTAGTTTTTTGGATTCGAGAATAATTCTCAAATTTCATAGCCAATCCAAGAAGTTCGGTCTTGTGAGTTTGTTAGAATCTAGCAGGAAGCGTAGGTTTACACTAGAAGACATCCTACAATTTGATAACCTAGAAGAACGAGAGAAAGTGTTAGAATGTACATTTAATGCAGATCTATAAGGACTTTAATAACATACATTATGAGTCCCATTATTCTAATTCAAATATATAACACTCACTACGAATTCGAGAAAACTTATAGTTTTCTTAATGGGTTGATATCCGATATCACTAAGAATGACCTTGGGTTTGTCTAACAAGCCACCTTAGGTCAATCGGTAGGTATCATTCATACCAATTGCATTCAATTATGCAATTATCGACTTGTGCCATCAACTATTGATTTCGCACACTCATTGGGTTATCAACTCTTGATTTATATATATCCTATGTATATAACCCAAATTTTCCCCTATCCACATTTTCCTTAGGTTGGCCCAGCAAATCAACGCTTCCAGTTAGAACTAACCCATTAATCTAGAAAACTAATTTCCATGGTTTGAGCATATTCGTGTGGAGCAGGATTAGGTTTGCTCAATAACCCAACTTTAAAAGAACTCTTGTTTGCCATATCAATGGAAGGCGTAAGTCCTAATATTTTATTTGAGGGATTTGTCCTTTGGTCTTATCAATACTTAGATGATCTTGATTATGTATATCATATACACATTTAGAATATGGACAACTCAATTGAATTGATCCTATGTCTATAACTACCCTTAAAACGCATCTAATGCATGTATCACACAAAGGAGGTTTAAATTTAGGTTTTGACTTTACTATGCATCTAAAGTTCTTGATTCAATTAAAATATTGAACCTAATCAGGCCCTAGTGTCAGTCTTGCCTAATCTGAATTACGAATGTGATTCTATTAGGACTAAATTAATTATTTTGATGTCTAGATTAAATTCTTTAATCCTAGTTTATATGCCTTTATCTAGTCATACTAGAAATGCTATGCTCTGCTTAGATTAATTCTAAAATAATCCCCAGGGTTTCCAAAATTTTTGTACATCAATTAGTCATCTATAATATCCCTAGATCATCTCAAATTTATCTAAACAATTTCGGGGCATGCCAAAATTATCTTAACGGCCAAAATCGTCATGATAAATAAGTTAACCTACTAGATACTAAAGAGACCAATTCTACGCTCGAAACATTTCCAAAACCCTAATTTGAGACACATGCATTAAGCATGTTATTATCATCAAAATAATACATTTCTTATCACATAAGAACCTTATTTAGGTCTCATAATCAAAATACATACATTATAAGTCATTAAGTAAGTCAACTCCATCAACTTTCAAAAAGTTTAGCAATGTTAACTTTGACTTTATTTATTAATTGAATCAAATTCAATTAATTCTGGAAAAATTTTAGACTCTTATACAGATTCTAAATGTGCCCAATAAAAAATTCCAGAACCTAATTCTTAGGAATTATTTATTAATAAATAGGGATAAGCCAACACATTACATGTGTATGACACTTGTCATATAACTTCTAACACTAGTCAAACATTACATAATGCATGCATAAGATAATCACTTTAACAACAAGTGTCATGCATCTCATACACCTGAAAACATCTCATCTTGCTTGTGAATGCATAAAATTTATAAAAAAATTTTGCAAAAATTAATATAGAATTTACATGCATGCATGTTCATCAAATTTCAAGATTTTCTAGAACTTCATACATGCAACAAGTTGAAACTAAATTCGTAATAAAATAGTAAATGACATTCAATTATATTTTCCTTTTACAGAAACATAATATAACACCTTAAAAACAATGTTTTGAAAGAAAATAGAAAAAAAATTCTAGAACTATTGCAAAAATGTCAAAGTCAGCACATGCATTCAATTTTTCCAGAAATTTCCAGAAATCAACATATGAACAGTCTGGATATTAATTCAAAATAAAATAGCAAATGAAATTCAATTGCAATTTTCTCTTAAAAAAACATAATATAACATCTTATAAATATTTCTACGATATAAAATCTGAAAAAAATTTCTACATTTTACATGAATTATTCTAAATCAACATCCATGCCAGTCACAACCCAGCAAACACTTTTCATATGTTCAATACCTCATCACATACATGTTTAAACTTACTCTGACACCACTGTTGGGTTAGCCATGGTTGCATGCATCACATGCATGTGGATGCATTTGAATTATTAGAATTAAGATTTCGACACCATGACAACCCAAAAACTACAAGATCATACATGCATGCAAGGATATGTAAAGAACATGAAATACAAAAACATTTTTACCTTTGTTTCTCCTCCTTTCTTATTTCTTCTCCTTGTTTGGGTTGTTGCAAGCACTAAACCCTTTCTTGGTCACCTAAGAACATGAAAAGAAGGAAGATGAAACCTTGTGTAGGGTTTACAACACTAAACTTGATGAATTCAAGCAAATGTTCAAAATGGGTGATAGTTTAACGTTATCATGCATACATGTTGATTTATACAACAATTTCATAAATTGCATGAAGATAACCCAAGAACTCTTCTCACTGTCTCTACATCTCTTCTAGAACCCTTTCTCTATCAGTTGAGTGTGTAAGAAGTGAAAGAAGCTCATGTACATAAGTGAAGAAATTATATATATATATATATATATTTTCTTGGCCTTTGTCACGATCGTGGCCTTTAGGTATGATCGTGGCCTTCTTAAAATAAGCCACACACACTTATTTTTCATCTGATCTTTTATGCATGTGACCCTTAGTTTCTCGGTTATTTTAGGTACTTGAATTAACTCTTAATTCAATCAAATCTTGAAGGGTTTCATGATGCCAATTTTTCGGAATATAAGTGGATTACCACATGAACTCTTCGATAGTTAATTATCCAACTTATGAATCTTTCCATAGAAAATTACCATGCAATTCATCCTTTCACCATACTATACCCCACTTGGTTTAAAGTATGGGCTCTGTGTCAACTCACACTAGACCAACTACGTCATATCTAGTCAAACTGATGTTAGTTCTTATCCTGGGTTCTCTTTACTCTTATGTGTCATTAAAGACTCTCTTTATGACATATAACTGCTCTAGCTAGAGACTCCCAAGTAATGACCCCGATAAGAGGCCGTGGGCATCATCACCTTCTATTAGGAGTGGTGAATCCTTTATTGGCTACCCAATTACTTTTGAATACTAATACTTGTACCCAATTACCACCCTAGGAGCGACCTCATCTTAAGGTAACAAGTAATGATGACAAAGCACAGGTTTAGTATCCAAGATATCCTTAAGTATCCCAAGTCTAAGGATATTTGCACCATTGAGATTAATCATTGACATTTGATAGATCATCCATATGATAATCTCATAACGGGTCAATGATGTACTTACTACCCCTAGTAAGCATCCATATATTAACTCTATACATCTCATGCTTACAGTTTATGACATCTATTGCTTGATCAAATCAAAGAGTATAATATATGCTAGTCTGTGGAGATTAGTAATGTCCTATCTTATTAATTTGTGACTAGGGAATATTTAGATACTAATATAATTACATATGATAAGAATCTCATTATCATGATCTCATCATGATTTCCTTCATGCTATGTTTTATATCATGGACTACATTAATTCGACTTAAAATCAATATCAATTTATATATAAACGAATATCAAATCAATTAAAAATGCCTTTCACTTTATTAATCAAAATAAAGTTTGTACAAAAGTGCCAAAGGTGATTGCCTTTAGAGCACTACTCTAACATCCCCAGCAACAGTGCCAAAAGCTTGTTGAGTGTAATTATGCAAAAATAATCTACTCATTTTACACTAAAAAATCGTAAGTGTACGGGTCATGACTTATAGTTAAAAAGTAGATATCGATCCCATAGGGATTGATACCCAGACACCATTTAATTTAGACAAAACTTTGTTTAAGAAATAAAATTGTTTAATGAAAATAATCTGAAAAATTAAATTAAAATTAAAAGACTAATATTGAACACTGAACAACAATAAAAAGTAGAAAGTTCAGAATTCAATAATCTAAAGACTAAAGATTACTTTTTTCCTTATTTTGTCTCCCTCCTATTTTATCAATCAAATTGTCTCACATAAGATTTTTGAATATATTAACTACCCTCTCTTAATATGTAATTAGTTGTCCCTAATCAAATTAAATGAAATTAATATAACGATTTCTCAACATAACCAATGACTCCACCAATTCAACTAGTTATTAAACTATCCTATGAGTGATCAATTGAATTCGTAGATATCTCTCTTCTAACTAATCAATTGTCGTGATGATTATAAGTCTATAGGTTACCAACTTTGGTTGTACAATCCTACATAAATAATCTTACTCACTCTCTCGATTTGTTGCAAGATAACAAACCAAATCAACAATCATCAAAGACACTTTCATGCAATTTAATAAAATAGGAGTTTTAACAAAATAGTTCAAAAGCAATCCCTAAAACTAAATCAGCCAATCATGGCCTCCATAACATCATCAACATACAAATAATCCATCTGAAAAAGATTAGAAGAAACAAAAACACAAAAAATTGAATAAAAGAAACTTCTTCTCTTCTTTGCCAAAATCTGGAATTTTGGATGTTGATATGTTATTTTCCATAATTTTGATGATAATCCTTGACTTCAATCCTTCCTTAAAACTCAAAACTTGGATTCTTCACTCAAGGAAACTCTTTCTATAGAAGGGTTTTGTCCCCTATTCCTTGGAGGCTTAACTATCTTTTAATAGTCCAAAAATCCTAAGTTTAATGAAGCCACGCGTAATGATTCGGATTATAATTCCCGCAATAGTGGGAATTGACATGATTCCCACGATCGTGGGAATTGGTAACAGAGAGTCTACTATTCTCTTCTCCTCTTGATCTCTAGCTTAATCTCCAAGTTACTCCATCTTCATTCCAACATCAAAATAATGAATTCTTACCCTAAATTAACATCAAACATAAAAGAACAACAATGGAAATCAAACTAAATGAAAACATACAAAATAAATCCTAAACTATAACAAAAATCAACAATCATGCAAGAAACACATGTTAATTACTTAGAAAAACTTAGATTAATGCATAACTATCATACATAAATTCACATAGTATGCTATCAATAACCTTCATTCAATATGCACAGTTATTTATCACATTTATTGGATTTGATTTCGACATTCAACATTCAGTTAAGTACACATTTTCCCATATTCACATACAATTAGAACGCACTTCCAATACCACTACAAGAAAAATGTCGTTTAGCGATGAAAATTATCGTTAGAAAATATAAACATTTCGTCGATAAGTTAGGTTAGCGATGGACTTTAACGACGAACAAAGGTGTCGTAGAAACGACAATAGGTAATAATTCTGAACGAAAAATAGAAAGTTCGTTAGTAAATTTATTGGGTTAGCCATGGTTGCATGTATGCGGATGCAATAAAAGTATCAGAATCAAGATTCTGACACCATGATACCCAAAAACCACAAGATCATACATGCATTCAAGTATATGTAAAGAACATGAAATATAAAACATTTTTACCTTTGTTTCTCCTCCTTTCTTGTTTCTTCTCCTTGTTTGGTTGTTACAAACACCAAACCTTTCCTTGATCACCCAAGAATATGCAAAGAAGGAAGACGAAACAACGTGTAAGGATTTTAGAACATCAAACTTGATGAATTCAAGTAAATGTTTAAAATGGGTGATAGTTCAAGGTTATCTTGCATGTATGTTGATTTATACAACAATTGCATAAATTGCATAAAGATAACTTAAGAACTCTACTCACTCTCTCTAGAATATACAACAATTGCATAAATTGCATGAAGATAACTTAAGAACTCTACTCACTCTCTCTAGAACTCTTCTAAAACCCTTTCTCTATCACTTGAGTGTGCAAGAAGTGAAAGAATCTTGGGTACATAAGTGAAGAAGTGAAAGAAGCTTGTGTACATAAGTGAAGAATTCATTTATATATCATTTCGTGGCCTCTGTCACGATCGTGGCCTTGTTGGGCATGATTGTGGCATGTCTCACCTTTGACCATGAACGTTACCCTATGATGCACGATCGTGGCGTGCTTAAAATAGGTCATACACACTTGTTTTTCATCCGATCTTTTATGCATGTGACCCTTAGGTTCTCGGTTATTTTAGGCACTTGAATTAACTCTTAATTCAGTCAAGTCATGAAGGGTTTCATAATGCCAATTTATCAAAATATAATTATATTACCACATGAACTCTTGCAATTCGTCCTTTCACTATACTATACCCCACTTGGTTCAAAGTATGGGTTATATGTCAACTCCACTAGGCCGACTACGTCACATCTAGTCCAAGTGATGTTAGTTATTATCCTAGGTTCTCATTACTCTTACGTGCAATTGAAGACTCTCTTTATGATATATAACTACTCTAGCCAAAAACTCCCAAGTATTGACCAGACAAGAGGCTGTGGGCATCATCTCCTTCTATCAGAAGTGGAAAATCCTTTATTGGCTACCTAATTACCTTTGAATACCAATAGCTGTACCCAATCACCACCCTAGGAGTAACCTTGTCTTGGAGTAATAAGGAATGATGTCAAAGCAAAGGTTTAGTATCCAAGATATCTTTAAGTACCTCAAGTCCAAGGATATTTACACCATTTTTATGATGAGATTAAACATTGACATTCGATAGATCATCGATATGATAATCTCATAACGGTCATATGTTGTACTTACTACCCATTATAAGCATCCATATATTAACTTTAAATATCTTATGCTTACAGTTTATGAGATCCACTGTTTGATCAAATCAAAGGGTATAATATATCCTAGTTTGTCTGGATTAATAATGTCATGTCTTATTAATCGTATGACTAAGGATTATTTAGATACTAATATAATTGCACATGATAAGAATCTCATTATCATGATCTCATCATGATTTTCTTCATACTATATTTTGTATCATGGACTTCATTAATTCGATTTAAGATCAATATCAATTCATATATAAATGAATATCAAATCAATTAAAAATGCCTTTCGCTTTATTATTCAAAATAAAGTTTGTACAAAAGTGTTAAAGGCGATTACCTTTAGAATACTACTCTAACAAACTCCCACTTGCCCTAAAGCCAATTTCCTTTGTATCTAATACCATAGGTGAGTACACAAGAATCAAATTTTTCTTGAGGAAGTGGCTTAGTCAAAGGATCAATGATTTTCTAATCTGTGGGCACTCTCTCTATCTTCACATCTCCATTCTCAATTATCTCCCTGATTAGCTGATATCTCTTGAGTATGTGTTTGATCTTCTAATGAGACCTTGGTTTCTTGGCTTGTACAATAGCCCTATTATTATCACAGTACAACAATATTAGGTCTACTATCACTCCAAGTTGTATGACGAACTTCTTGATCCAAACAGCTTCTTTTACCGCTGACTCTGACTCGATCGTCCAATCTGCAGTGGTCTCTTGTTTAGAACTCTTCCAACTAACTGCTCCACCATTGAGTGTGAAAATATCAGTCATCCTGGTTAGATTGAAAACTGGCATCTGTATACTCGCTTACTACGAGATCTCCATTTTCATATATCAAGAATACATCCTTAGTTCTTTTTAAATACTTTATGATTTCTTAACAGTCACCCAATGACCCTCACTAGGATTTGATTGATATCTTCTTGTAATACTTAGAGCATATGATATATCAAGTCTTGTACGTAACATAACATACATAATTGATCTTACTGCCAAAGCATACGGGATGATACTAATGCGAGTCCTCTCATCTTGTGTCTTGGGACACATAGATTTCGAGAGTTTTATCCCATATGTCATGGGAAGAAACTCTCTTTTAGACTGCTCCATGCTAAACCTATTTAGCACTTTGTTTATATACGGTGACTGTGAAAGAACTAGCAACTTCTTTGATATATCTTTATAGATCTTTATTCCTAATGTATAAGTTGCTTCTCTAAGGTCTTTCGTGGAAACATTACAGGACAACCAAACTTTGATTGATTGCAAACTTATGATATCATTTCCTATTAGTAATATGTCATCCACATATAAGACAAGGAATATGATAACACTCCCATTAATCTTCTTGTACACACAAGGTTCATCAAGATTTTGTGAGAAACCAAACTCTTTGATTGACTCTTCATCATAAATGGATTTCTAAAGCTTACATACCTTTCTACCATCTATGGATACGAAGCCCTTAGGTTATATCTTGTATACATTCTCAAATAAGTTTCCAATTAGGAAAGTCATCTTCACATCCATCTGTCATATTTCATAATCAGAATGAGCAACAATGACTAGGAGTATTCTAATGGATTTAAGCACATATACAAGGCTAAATGTCTCATCATAGTCAATTCCTTGTCTTTAATGATAACCTTTAGTGACTAGCCTCACTTTAAAAGAAATCACATTACCTTCTATGTCGATTTCTTCTTGAAAATCCATTTGCACCCTATGGGCTTTAACCCTTCGAATTGGGTCAACCAAAGTCCATACTTGGTTTTCATACATGGAATTTATTTCAGACTTTATGGCTTAAATCCATTTCTCAGATTTTGAACTCTTCAAAGCCTCTTCATAAGTTATATGCTCATCGTCCTTTATGAAAAATATGTCATTATGTTCACTTACAAGAAATCCATATCTCTCTCGACCATTGTGTATCCTATTTGACATACGAACATTTTGTACGTCAGAAGGTTCAACTATTGTCTCATTTCCATAAATAACAATTTCAGGTTCAGGCAACTGATTTGCGTCTGTTTGAGCATCAGGAACTTTATGAAGTTCAATTTTGCTCTCATTGTCTTCTCTTAGAAGAAACTCTTTCTTTAAAAAGACAACATGCTTTGAGACAAACACCTTTTGCTCTAAAGCATTATAAAACTGATATCTAATTGTTTCCTTAGGATATCCTATAAACAAACATTTATCAGATTTCGCTCCAAGCTTGTCCGATTGAATCCACTTCACAAAAGTCAAACAACCCCAAACTTTCATATGAGAAAGATAGGGCCTTTTGTTAGTCCATATCTCATATGGAGTAACTTCAACTGCCTTTGAATGGACTCTATTTGTCACATAAATAGCAATCTCGAGTGTATAACCCCAAAAGGATTTCGGTAGATCTGTTAAGCCCATTATCAACTTTACCATGTCTAACAAGGTTCGGTTTCTCTTTTCAGTCACACCATTATGTTATAGTGTGTAAGGTGGAGTCTACTAGGATACTATTCCATTATCTTCAAGATAAGATAGAAATTCCTCGTTTAAGTATTCACCACCTTGATCTAATCGAAGTGTCTTAATACTTCTACTGAGTTGTTTCTCTACTTCATGTTTAAATTGTTTGATCATTTCAAATACTTTAGATTTGTATCTCATTAGATACACATACCCATATCATGAATAATCATCAATAAAAGTAATGAAGTAAACAAAACCACCTCTGGTATGAATGGACATCGGACCACATACATCAGAATGTATTAGGTCTAACAACCAATTGATTTGTTCACCCTTTTCCTTTAAAAGGTACTTTAGTCATCTTGCCTAACATGCAAGATTCATATGTGTCATATGATTCATAATCAAATGACCCTAGGCTATCATTTTTTTGTAGCTTAATCATGCGTTTCTCACTTCTATGGCCAAGTCGACAATGCCATAAGTAAGATGATTTTAGGTTATCTCATTTTTTATTCTTTTATTGTCATTAATATTTAAAATTGGATTGGACATATCTAATATATAAATTCCATTGCACAATGTAACAGTACCATACAACATTTCATTCAACTTAATTGAACAACCATTGCTTGAAAAAGTTAAATGAAATCCCACTTTATTAAGACATGAAACTGATACAATGTTTTTAGTCACAACGGGTACATAATAGTAATTTTCCAAAATTAACTCTAGCCCACTAGGAAGATACAAAGCATATGTCCCTATAGCTAATGCAGAAACTCTTGCTCCATTTCCCACATATAGGTCCATCTTTCCCTTCTTATGCAGTCTATTATCCCTGAGACCTAGCATATCAACACATATATATGAGCCACATCCAGTATCAACACTTATTTATTAGCCCAACAAGCAACTTTAGGTTAATCGATAGGTATCACTCATAGAAATTGTATTCAATTATATAACTATTGACTTGTGCCATCAACTGTTGATTTAGCACACTCATAGGGTTATCAACTCTTGATTTATATACATCCCATGTATATATCCCAACTTTGACTCTATCCATATTGACCATAGATTTGCCCAAAAAATCAATGCTTCTAGTTAGGACTAAGCCATTAATCTAGAAATCTAATTTCCATGATTTGAACATATTCATGTAGAGTGGGCTTAGGTTTGCCTAACAACTCAACTTTAAAAGAACTCTGGTTCTTGCCATATCAATGGAATGCATAAGTCCTAATATTTTATTTGATGGATTTTTCCTTTGGTCTCTTCAATACTTGGATGATCTTAAATATGTATATCACATACACATTTAGATTATGGACGACTCAATTGAATTGAGCCTATATCTATAACTACCCTTAAAATGCATCTAACGCATTTATCACACAAAGGAGGTTTAAATTTAGGTTGTGACTTGACTATGCATCTAAATTTCTTGATTCGATTCAACTTTTGAACCTAATCGGGCACTAGTGTTCGCGGGGTTATACGTGCTAAGTTTTACTATTTTTTTTGACCTTGGTAAATTCTACAAGCTCACGGGTTATTTATGTAGTACCTAAAATATCGATCCCATGAGAAACGCTAACTAGTCCTAAATCTAAGGTCTCCCTAAACTAAAATATTTATAAATAATTAAATAATGCACAAATTAAATCAATCAATAATCAAATATGAGAATTTAAAGTGCAGAAAAGTCATAAAATAGCAACTCACACAATAATCTAAAATGAACCTAGAAATAGCCAAGTGAGAGAAAGGGGGATTTAATTCCAAACTAAAGAAAATCTAACCAATTATGTAATTTTTGACTCAACAGGCCTATACGATCCTAGGGTGAATAACTCTCTCTCTCTCTCTCGAGTTATAATTCTTAACCCTAATTGATGATCCCTAAATTGAAATTATGGAATCGCGATCTGTCAATTGCGATTGACTTAAAACCTAAATTAGTTCTAAGTTGTCTAAAAACCTACTGGGAATCTATGCTCAATCTCTCGTTACACGACTCTACTGGTTTGATTCAATTCTCCACCTATCAACTCTCGTTAGCCCAAATCGATGGTTTTTACCTAGCTTACCCTCTCAGTTTATCACCAAGTTATTAAGTATAAAATTTGAATCACAATTAAGTCGAAAGAAACACAATCAAATAAACTTTATTAATCTCATAACTAAAAATCCCAAAGGTGAGTATAGACAGTAGTTCAACACTCAACAACACTATTCCGAATGAATATCCCAATTTCATATATCCATAAAATTGAAATAAAAATAAGAAATACTATCAGAGCTAATCTTAAAGGCAGTGACTGTGGGAGACCACCTATTTCGGGAAGTACTTCGCATCAAACTTATCTCTGTGTCTCTCTTCCTTCATCTCCTTCCTCAATCTCTTGATATCTCTCTAGGTTTTTCTCAAAATTGACAGAATGATAAGCTTTTTCACGACTCTCTCAGCTCTCTAAAAAATCCTTTGCGGCTGTCACATTATGTTCTATTTATTCTGTGGAAGCATTAGATCAAATTTGGGGTTAAAACAGTCCACAAAATCTTGCAAAATTTGAGTTTTTCTGTCAGTCAGATTCAGGGCACGATCGTGGCCCTGCCTGCCATGATCATGGCCTATTGTTTAATCTTTCTGTCATGATCGTGGCCTAATATGCACGATCGTGGCCTGACTTGACACTCTCTACCATGATTGTGCTCCCAGTGCACGATTGTGGCCTGGCTGTTACTGGATTTTTCTTCTCTGTCACGATCGTGGCTTATTATGCACAATCATGGCCTATGGCTTTAGGTCGAACCTCCTCGAATCTTCGTCATTCTTCCCCGTTTATCCTAAAACACTAACAAATGCATTACAACACCTAAAAAATATAACATGTAAGCTCAAAGACTTAATCTAACCCATAAAAACACTAAAACACAAACTAACATAATTACACCCTAAATGCACACACACCACTCAAATTCACACTAAATAAATAACAAATTCAACCCTAAAACACATGCAGTTACACAACTATCAATATCTCCACACTTAAGCGTTTGCTTGTCCTTAAGCAAACAAAATAACAAAACACATAAAAACATATAACACACAATGCAATAATGAGGCAATGGCTCTGACTTAATGAAATAAATTTAATCTAGAACACAATCATTAAATTATATCAATCCATTAACAAACAAAATATGTGTTTAGGGGCTTGAACTAAATATATAACTTAATCGAAACTTAAGTGTTAACTTATTTACCCTTTTCAATTGTAACCACATATTAATAATTTTTCGGTCCCTCAGACTTTTTAATTGTTTCTAAGTACATTTTCATGAAAATTTGAGCTTATTACAAGTCCAATAGGTTTTATTTTCTTCACAACCTAATAGACTATGTCCAAAATTAAATAAATTTCACTCAATCTAAGCCATTGACACATTCACACATTTCACACAATGTAACCTAATACTATCATACAATATGCAAAATCACATTTAAAATCACAATCCCTCCCTACACTTGAACAACATATTGTCCTCAATGTGAGAAGGAAGTAGACACAAACAAATAAACAAAGGGTAAAGAAAAAAATTAAAGTAGACACAAGCACATAAACAAAGGGTAAAGACACAATTAATTTGGGTTAGACAAAAATATCAAGGGTATGGAGGTGATGACGGTGTCAAAGGTGGCAATTGAACACCCTGAGACTCGAAATACCGATGGATCTGTTAGATATCTCAACTCTGGTGTCATTATATGTCCGCCATCTTCACAAGTGTTTTGTTGGATTCAGATATTGCATTTAAAACCTTCATCCAGCCTTGCTCTTCCTCTTCTTCTTCTTCTGATTCCTCACTAGTAGATTCCACCTGTCGAGGCTGTACTAAACTCGAACTCGCTTGACCTGCCCTAGTCTGCACATGTGTCTTCTCCTGGATATCCCGCAGACTCATATTTATGGAATGGATGATATTTATGGAATGGATGATCTCTACCCGAAATAAATGATAAAGGGTGAGGAAGTCATGGAGGTGAACTGTTAACCCCCTTCGTTCCACACTAAAATGTTCTGCAATGGTAAACACTATGTATCCCATTTCAAGATGGTTTCTCCGCTTGCGTGGCACTGCAGCAATGGCATTTAGCACATACGTGGATGTGTAGACTGGAATACTATGATCCCTGCATCACAATATAAAAAGTTCCTTGGTGGAACACTTGTTGGTTTCTGACTTATCAAAAACCAGCTGACACATAAATTTGTGCAGCAGCAAGTGTTCATGGGACCTAATAATGTTATTGTGTGCATTCTTTGTACAGAATCACTCAATTCCAATCAACTCATGCCAATATTGGGAGACACATAAATCATCATGATGACCAACGATGGTGGATTCGGGGAATCCACACATCTCACATATGAGTTAAAAACATTCAGTTTGTATGCTCGTCCTCCCAATCTAAACCATAATTCTTTCGTGTTCTTAAGGTCAAAGGTCAAGGATGTGAAAATTTCTAATGTAAGCTCTTCATAACTTTCTCCTCGGTATAGATAGGGAATGGTGCTCCAAAGTCTGCTGCTTGGTTCCTTCTTCCCCGGCCCGCAACTTACTGTCTTCCAAAAGGTTCCCGTCGGGCTTATTGCTTAATGCGTGGCATGTTTGAGGAAGGATGTAGAAGAATTTAGGAACGTTAAAAATTTAGTGAGAGGTGAGGGTGTTTGGACTTTTGAATTCTAGAGAAATAAAATGAAAATGAGAGTGAAAATGAAAAAGAAGTAAGAACTGAATATTTAGGTGGTAAGAAGGGTAAAATGGTAAAACTTCCATTTAAAAATCATGCCTACCCTATTTTTACATAGTTGCAGGCCACAATCATGGCCTGCTTTGCCACAATCGGGCAACCACCAAGGGCATTTGCAATCGTAGGATACGGTCGTGGCCAGCGGCTGTCCTTTAACACCCAAGTCCTTCGTTTGCTCTTTTCCAACCTTTTCTCTTTCACTTCGTAACTCTTCTATAGCCCTTCATAACTTCTATCTTTATGTTTGCACAATCTTCTTGTGATTCTGAAATCCTATTCGTTTTCTATTTTTATTTAACAAAAACAAAAATAAACCTAACTATAGAATTCAACTGTTCTAACAAAATTAAACGAATAAACTAATTCTAATTTTTTCCATGGGTTGCCTCCGATGCAGTGCTTCTTTTTACATTAGGAGCTTGTCGCTCCTTTAAGCTCACAGTGGTTGGAATGATTGGTTCAATGGTAGCGTTGCCATTAGTCGCAGCATCTGTACCTTGGCTACCATACTGCAATTACCACCATCCTTGCGATTATCTTTGCCTCACCTTCTCCTTCACGAGCGCTTTTTTCGAAAAGAATTTGTAGGATCCTCGATGTCCTCCCATCCTCCTCGAGGTTTGGTTTCTTTGACATCCATTGGAGGTGAAGGAGCCCCGTATTCTCTAATGGTCACCTTAAAGGTTATATGCTCCTTCCCTAGTCGCAAAGTTGGTTCTTCCACATCCACATCAATAATTGAGCACATAGTGGCCAAGAACGGTCGCCCAAGAATCATCGAAGTGTCCTCATCTTTGGTGATGTCCAAAACAAAGAAGTCTATAGGAAAGATAAACTTACCGACCTTTACTTACACATCTTCAATGATTCCTATCAGTCTATGTGAAATTCTATCGGTTGTCTTAACCAAAAACTTGGTGGGCACTAACTCTCCTAACCCCAATTTTGACTAAAAGCATAAGGCATCATATTTATGCTTGTATCTAAGTCTATGAATTCCCTATCTATAATAATGTTGTTGATACTACAGGAGATGAAAAAGTCCTCTAGTTCATCTTTCTTCGTAGCTATATTAGGGTTTGCTTCCAGTAGTGGCTCCTTAACCTTCTTCTTGATGAACTCCTATAGGTTGAGCTTTGCCTATATTCGGTCCGTCACTTCCTCGATCTTGTTATGCTTAATTTCTTGCAATTTTTTTGCCTCCCTTTTTGCATATAACTCTTGCTGCGGCATAATAGGGAATGGAAATACCCGTTGAGTTACTTGAATTGACTCCATCGTGGGCTCAATCGAAAGATCTTTTTAACTACTTGATTTTTTCTCTATCTTCTTGATCGATGTGTGGTTGACTCTTTGGATCACTCCCTTGGAAACCGAATCAAAAATTTAATTCCAAGGATTGCAATATAGAGTGCAACCTCGGGTCGTCTCACTTAATTAGAACCTAGAGCAAATGATCTAAGCTAGCCTAATTGTCATGAAATGTAAACTAAATTAGTTAAGAGTGGGGTTTTGGATTGTTTTGATTAAACTAAATGAATTGAACTAAATGAAAGAAAAGTG
>JANQBM010362045.1:0-19511 GCA_025594535.1 Erythroxylum domingense
GTTTCGGTGAAGTTGAGAAAAGAATAGAGTTTTGGGCTAGGTTACATCTTTTCTTAGTCTTAAAGAGAGAGTTTGAGATTGATCAAGAAGGGAAAAAGAAAAAGGAAGGGAAGAGCTTTCTTTAGAGCAAATAATCTCATAAATTGGTGAAGATTCAAGTTAAGTTTGATTTTTATACTTCGGATATATAAAAGGGTTTTAGTTCATGAAGTTTAGGAAATACATGGGCTTAAACAATCTAGAGTTAAATTTTAGTGAATGAGGTTTATGGGTTCTCAAATTTGAATTCCTATTGAATGGGACAATATGTTTACAAGTTATGAAATGCATGTTATGTGGGTTTGGTTAGGTCCCTTAAGTATGTCAAGTGCACTTTTACATAAGACTTTTCCCACCTGCCCGCTAGTGGCATGGAGCTCTTTCATAAACTCCCATAAGTTCATGGCTATGCAAAACCATTTTGTGGGACTACGATAGTCCGTTTTGTTCATGGCTACATAGGAATCTTATGGGAAATGTGTAGTACGTTCTATTTTTGGACCAACCCAAGCCATTCTGATGTGATTATGTGTTCATGATATGTTGACAAGATTGATGCAGACATGATTTGTTTTATTGTGAATTTTGGTTGAAAATTTAAGAACCATGTGTTTTATGATTCAATAAGAACTTTATATGACAACGAACATTTTAAATGGTTTTGCTTATTATTCGTTATAAACTTGTTACTCACGAGCTTTAAGCTCAGCCCCATTCCTTCCCATCTCCAAGTGACGAGCAAGAAATCGAGTGAAAGAGAATCGAGGCATCACTCCAAAATTTACATCTTTGGCGTTTTAAGCGAGATTTGTAACACAAGGCTTTAGTTGCGTTTTAAGAATTACTGTTCATGTATCTTTTCGTATTTTAGACATTTTGAGATATTAATGTATTGTTGCTGAAAATTCCCACTAAATCTTTGTAAAAACTCTCATATTTGGATGTTAATGAAGTATGTTTGTGTTTTGCCAATGATATGTCAAATTTGTTCATTGCATTTTTCAAGTTTTCCATAAGGGTGAGAATTTGTATTCTAGCTTCGAGGGAAATACTATATTGATCTAGGTTGAACCTTCTTGAAAATTGTAGATTATTTTTCTAGCTTTCCAATGATATATATATTATGAAATTTTTGGACATTGGAGTTGAGAGATATGATTATTAGAAGTTTCAGATGTTGCATAGGATGGACTTTTAGGACAGCTACAGTATTTTGAAATTTTGACCCATTTAGAGGCAAATTTTGTTTTTGAGTCTTCATGGAAGTTGTAGATCTAGAAGTCTTCTTTAAAATGGTCTTTAAATGACCTTAATCCGATCTTTGTAGTGAGAGTTATGCCCTTTTTTTTTTTCTAAAATAGGTCTGAGGAAGAAAAGCAAAGGAGGAAGAAGGGAAGCAAGTCGTGACTTTGCGCGATCGTGACTTTGCTGGTTCCCAGACCTGAGCACCTCTCATTTTTATTTTGATCATAACTTTGTCATCCGACCTCCAAATGACCTAAATTTTGAAGCATTGGATTTGTAACACATTTCTCTACCTTTCCATAAAAATTTATACCTTTTGATATTGATTCAAAAAAGATTGATTGAATCAAAGTGAGGGTATCAATTGGAAGAACATAAATTGGACATTTTTACTGAATATGCTTCAATATTTTGACGATATCTTGATATTTGGAGCTCCAAATGAGATGATTATTTTTCCAAATAAGCTAGAGGTATAGAGCTACAAATTATCTGAAGGAATCAAATTTTAATTCAGTTCTTAAGACTTTCAATTCTTGGAGTGAAGTTGAGTATAGTGTACTGTTTCAGTACAAAATGTTTGGACTATAACTTTCTGATTTTTAAACCAAATTGAATGATTTTGGTGTCATTAGAGACTTAAGATAATGGGGGAAAATATTCTGAAGAGGTCCAATTGAAATTCCAATTTGAGTTTTCCAAAAATCTGTTCGGAAATAGGAAATTGAGTTATTTTTTAATGATTAACTGGTGCGGGCATGCCAGCCTTATGGGATGCGCATCTAGATGTCACTTAGTACATCGGGCATGTGACTCACAAGGGTGGGGTCCCAACATTAATGGTGCAACAATGTTAATAAAATCTTTAACAAACCTCCTATAATAATTAACCAACCTATGAAAGCTTCACACCTCATTTATAGATTTAGGTATAGGCCACTCACGAATTGCCTTAACCTTTTCTTTATCAACCTTTGTTCCCTTAGCACTAACAACATATCCATGAAACACATTCTGATTAGTGCAAAAAGAACATTTCTTGAGGTTTGCATACAACTTCTCATCACACAAAACACTTAGAACTTTGTGCAAATGTTCAAGATGTTCATCTAAGTTTTGGTTATAAATAATAACTTACCTTTGAGTTTGGATTTTCAAATGCACCAAGCACCTTCATGTGATTGATGAACGAGGTATTGAAACCTTTCTTAGGCAGATTTATAATGGTTTATTTTGATGATATACTTGTGTATGGTCATTGTGAGAATGACCATGTGAGCCATCTTAGACAAATGTTTGAATTATTGAGGAAGCATAGCTTGTAAGCCAAGATGGAGAACTGTGAGCTTTTTATGAAGAGTATAGTGTTTCTTGTGTATGTTATCATGGGAGATGGTATTATGGTTGACCAATCCAAAGTGGATGCAGTCCGAAGTTGTCCAGAATGTAGATCCATCAGTGACCTTAGGAGTTTCCATAGTTTGACATCATTTTATAGAAGATTTGTGCCACATTTTAGGACACTTATGGTTCCTGTGACTGAATGCATGAAGAAGGGCAGTTGTGAGTGGACTAAAGAAGCAAATGAAGTCTTTGAGATGATTAACAAAAAGCTTTGTGAAACACCCATTCTAGCCTCGTCTAGTTTTAGAAAGTCTAGAAGTTGAGTGTGACGCAAGTGGGGTTGGAATTGGGGTAATACTTACTCAAGATAAGAGTCCATTAGCTTACTTTAGTGAGAAGCTTAATGAATCATGGAGGAGATATAGTACGTATGACAAGGAGTTTTGTGCCATTGTTAGAGCCTTAGACCATTGGGGTTATTACCTAAGGTCAAAACAATTTATGTTGCATTCAGATCATCAAGCACTCAACTTTATCAATGGCCAATATAAACTAAACTTATGGCATGCCGAGTGGGATGAGTTTCTTCAATATTTTAATTTGTATCTAAGTATAAGCAAGGGAGTACTAAAGTGGTGGCTGATGTGTTGTCAAGAAGGTACTCAATTTTTACCATTCTTGATACAAGAAGCCATAGCAGCAGTGGAGATCAAGGTGCCACATGCCAAGACAAGCTTACTTTGCCAACGGACCTATTACAAGGCAACGTGCAGCAAGGCTTAAACAAGCACTTCAAGGATTTGTTCAAAGTCATGTTACATCTCACCTTGATGACAAGACTGAACCATCCATGGAGAATTCAAGTGGAGTAGTCAAGCTTGTGATTCTTTTAGAGAGGGCGTGTGGAGGGGCTAATACTTATCCAAATTTCAAGACAAGTTCAATTATTCTTATGGGCTTAATTTAATACATTGGACTTGTTATTTATCCTTTATTTATTAGGGCCAAAAGACTTGTTATAGATTGGGTATTCATTTGTAAGCTTGCCTTAGTTTATTTTACGTCTCCATTAGGCCCATTCCCTTCCCTTAGGTTTATTTAAGTTATTTTGGACTTATTTAAGTTAGTTTAGCCCGATCCTAAGTGGATTAGGATTAGATTGCGTTATTGGGCTATAACTCCTAAACTAGTTAGGATTAGGCTTGTTTTTATCTTTAAATGGGTTTGTAACCTATTCCTTTTAGGGTTAGGACGTGAGAAAGGGTATAATACCTTATTTTATCCTTGTAACCTTCAGATTAGTTGATTAATGAAATTTAGAGATATTCTCTTCAAGAAAGGTGTGTTCTTATTGTTACTTTAAGGATTCCATCAATTATCAAGGTAATCGCTTGTGGCGTGTTCAATTCTTCTGTTTTCTTTGGGTTTAGGTCTCAATTTCATATAATTGGTGTTTGAACTAGCATGTTCTTATAATAGAAAGATTGGGGATTTGATTCAATAAGATTAGGGAGTTTCAAGAACCTTGTTTTCTTGGAGTTTACATATCAGTTGGTATCAAAGCTTTGGTTTAATTCTAT
Organism: Erythroxylum domingense; assembly: GCA_025594535.1. NCBI lineage: Eukaryota > Viridiplantae > Streptophyta > Magnoliopsida > Malpighiales > Erythroxylaceae > Erythroxylum > Erythroxylum domingense. Next base: position 4,209 of record JANQBM010362045.1, read on the forward strand.
TGAACTCATACATATCTTTTTATGCTTTCTTGTTAGGTTCTTTCAAATTTTTGTTTCTCTTTGGTTGTGACAAATATGATCTTTCACATTCTTTTGTGTCTTTTTGAATTCTTGTTTCTGAATTCGTGTTTTTGTTTTCTTCTAGTGAATCTTTGTTTTCTTGATCTTTATACTTAAATAAAAAAAATCAGAAAAAAGTGAAAAACAAAAAAAAGAAAGAAAAAGGAATAAGAAAAGAAAAAAATGTGAAAAAAAGAAAGAAAGAAAAGAAAAGAAAAGAAAAGGGAAGAAAGAAAAGAAAAGAAATTTCAAGATTGATCAAGAAACATCCAAGATTGTGATTCTTTGAATCTTTGTTTGATATTTCATTCAAGATTTGTTCTATTCATTCAAGATTCATCTCTATTGTCTTTCTTTCATTCAAAAACTATCAAGAAACATTTTCTTTGAATCTTTTGTTCAATTTTTGGAATTTTGGCATATTGGGATAAAAAATATAAAAAATAATAATAATCATTTGGTTTCAGGTTTGATGAGCTTGTCATATTATTTTTTCCTTTTATTGTTTCTTGGTTTATTTCTTGTTTGGGTACCTATTTTTGCTTCTCTACATTGATTTGAACAATTGTTGCACTTGTAATTGTTCAATTGACACAAGAATCGTTGCTTACACTACCCTTCATCTGTGTGTTGGCACCTTGATTTATTTTCCGTCCATACAATATTTTGCTTCTAGATTTGTTTGTGAAGGTTGTTATCTTTCGGCTTCTACTTGATCTTGTTGCTTGTTGATTTCCTTGATCTTGTTGAAGTGATCCTGAAGAGTAACAATAAAGGAGGCACTTGAGTGGAAAAAGGCAAGAGTATGAGATTATATAGTGAAAAACCATATTATTGGTAAAACAAGAGTGGGAAATTTTGTTTTAGAGAAAAACATGTGAGGGAGTGTTGTGAGGCTTCTAACATTTTCTTGTAGGAACTAATCATGTCTCATAATAGCAATAAAGATGGAAACAATGATGGGAGTGGAGAAGACTAATGAAATACGTTCTTTACTCTTGAAGCAATGCAAAATCAATTCAAGAGAATAGAGACTATGTTCCTTGAAGTCAAAGACAAGCTTGAGTAGCAAGATAGAAACTTTGAAAGACAAGATAGGCTTCTTAGAACTATTCAAGCTGAATCTTCAGGGAATAATGGGACAAAAAGAAGAGAGAACCCTCCAGTTCATTATCATTATCACAATGAGGAGAAGCAAGATGAAGATGGATTTGATGAGGAATAGTGGTATGGAGGCCAAAACAATGCAAGAGGTGGTATAGGAGATAGAGACCGAAATAGAGGTGGTTATAGAGGAAGAGATGAAAGAGGCAGAGAGGAGGAAGAGACAGAAAAGGTAGATAGAAACATTGGCAACATCAAAATGAAGATGCCACCATTTCAAGGAAGGAAAGATGCAGATGCCTACTTGGAGTGGGAAAGAAAAGCAGAGATGATATTTGCCTGCCACAACTATTTTGAGGAGAAGAAGGTGAAGCTAGTGGCAGCTGAGTTCTCTGATTATACTGCTATTTGGTGGGATCAATTGATGGTTGGTAGAAGACGAACCGGAGAAAGACCGGTTGAAACCTAGGATGAGATGAAGCGCATCATGAAAAGGAGATTCGTGCCAAGTTACTACTATAGGGAGTTGCATCAAAAACTCCAAACATTGAGGCAAGGCACGAAGAGCATGGAAGATTACCATAAGGAGATGGAGATAACTGTGATAAGAGCTAACATAGAAGAGGATAGAGAGGCTACAATGGCTCGGTTCCTTGCTGGTCTAAACAAAGAGATAGCCAACGTGTTAGAGCTTTATCAATACTTGGAGTTGGAAGACAGGGTAAGCATGGCTATGAAGATTGAGAAGCAATTGGAGGGAAAAAGCTTCAGCAAGGGCAACACCTTGGGACATTTAAATTCTTGGGGTCCTAAATGGCCCAAAAAGGAGGAAAAGAGCAAGAATAAGTCCTATGACAATAAGGACAAGTCCAAGGAAAAGTGGACATCCTCTAAAGGTGCGCCTACATCTAATGATCAAAATCCTAGTACTAAGCAAAGAAACATCAAATGCTTCAAGTGTTTGGGTTTGGGTCATATGGCAAACCAAAGTCCCAATAGGAAGATCATGTATTTGCAAGATGGGTTAATTGAATCAGAAGAGAGTGATGGAGATGATATGCCTGAGTTGGAGGATTGCACTGATGAAGAAGTTGAGTAACCAGTCCAGGCTGAAGCACTGGTAGTGAGGCAAGCTCTCAATGCACAAGAAAAGATAGAGCTTGATGAACAAAGGAAGAACATATTCTACATCAGATGTTTAATTAAAGGTAAGATGTGTAGTTTAATAATTGATGGAAGTAGTTGCACCAATGTTGCAAGCACAGTTTTGGTTGAGAAATTGGGGCTGCCTCTCATTAAGCACTCTACTCCTTATAAGTTGCAATGGATTAATGAGTGTGGAGAGGTTAGGGTGAACAAGCAAGTGCTAGTGGCGTTCTCAATTGGGAGATATTTTGATGAAGTGATGTGTGATGTAGTTCCTATGCATGGTGGTCATTTACCATTGGGAAGACCATGGCAATATGATAAGCATGTAGTGCATGATGGATTCAAAAATAGGTATTCATTCAAGACGGGGAAGAAACACTTCACATTGGCACCTCTTTTACCAAGAGAAGTTCAAGAGGATCAGTTAAGACTTGCAAAAGCCATGGAAAAATAGAAACTTGGAGAGGCCGAGAGTTTGAAAGAAAAAAAAAAGAAAAAGAGGCCATTCAAGAAAATAAGAACAACGGCCCAACTGAGACTAAGTACACTAGTGAGCAAAAGAAGAGAGTAATGCAATTGAAAAAGGAGAGAAGAGTGAAAAAAAGAGTAGAATAAAAAAGATTACTTTCTTTGCAAAAGAAAAAGAGTTGAGGAAGGTCATGTACATGCAGAAACTATTGGTTTTGCTTAGGTATAAGGAGTTGTTTTATAATGAGACTGACCTTGAGCATTCTTTGCCTAGTGTTGTGAAACTTGCTTTGCAGGAATACTCTGATGTCTTTCCAGATGAGTTGCCCAAGGGATTACTACCATTGAGGGGCATTGAACATCAGATTGACTTTGTGCCAAGACTTCAAATTCCAAACCGCCCAACCTATAGGAGTAATCCTGAGGAGACAAATGAGCTTCAAAGGCAAGTGGAGGAGTTGTTTGAGAGGGGGCACGTGAGAGAAAGTCGAAGCCCATGCACAGTTTTAGTGCTATTGTCGCCAAAGAAAGATGGAACTTGGCATATGTGTTTAGATTGCAAGGCAGTACACAAAATAACGGTAAAGTATCACTACCCCATTTCTAGGTTAGATGATATGTTTGATGAGTTACTTGATGCTTGTTTCTTTACAAAAATTGATCTCATGAGTGATTATCATCAAATTAGAATGAAAGTAGGGGATTGGAAAACAACCTTTAAAATAAAATATGGTCTATATGAGTGGATGGTCATGCCATTTGGTTTGAAAAATTCACCTAGCACTTTCATAAGATTAATGAACCATGTTTTGCGTGATTTTATTGGCAAGTTTGTGGTTGTATAATTTGATGACATCCTGATTTATAGAAAAAGCCTTGATGAGCATGTTATGCATCTTAAATTTGTAGTAGAAGCACTTAGGAGTGAAAGACTATATGCTAAACTTAAAAAGTGTTCTTTTTGTATGGATAAATTTGTTTTTCTTGGCTTTGTTATTTCTACCCGTGTTGTGCATGTTGATGAGGAGAAGGTTAAGGCTATCAAAGATTGTCCTACTCCTAAGTCAGTTAGTGATGTGCATAGCTTTCATGATTTGGCTAGCTTTTATAAGCGTTTTGTTAGGGACTTTAGCACCATTATTACACCATTGACTAAAATAATTAAAAAGGATGTTGATGTAGGGTAGGCGTCTCATTGCATACTTTATTGAAAAGCTTCATGGGAGTTCATAGAGACCTTTCCATACGTGATACAAAAACAAGGTAAGGAGAATGTAGTTGCTCATGCACTTTCAAGAAGGTACACTCTAATCATGATTGTAAGTTCCAAATTGCTAGGGTTTGAGTATATTAGAGATTTGTACGCTTCGGATTCTGATTTTGGCAATGTGTTTGGTGCTTGTGAGCATGCTGCATTCCCAAGATTTTATAAACATGATGGCTATCTGTTTAGGGAGAACAAGTTATGTGTGCCTAAATGTTCTATGCGTGAAGTTCTTATGTGTGAATTACATTGTGGGGGTTTGATGAGTCATTTTGGGGTTCAAAAGACATATGACATACTTTGTGAACATTTTTATTAGCCTAACATGAGAAAAGATGTTGAGAAAATTTGTTCTCAGTGTGTCGCATGTAAACAAGCCAAATCTAAGACTCATCCATATGGTTTTTATACACCTTTGTCTGTGCCTAAGCATCCGTAGACTAACATATCTATGGACTTTATTTTCGGGCTGACTAGGACAAAAAAGGGTAGGGATAGTATATTTATAATAAAAGATCGGTTTAGCAAGATGACACATTTCATTGCATGTCATAAAACTGATGATATTATAAAAGTTTCTGAATTGTTTTTTAGGGAGGTTGTGCATTTGCATGGTGTTCCTAAGACTATTATTTCTGACCATGATGTGAAGTTTTTGAGCCATTTTTTGCTTGTTCTTTGGGGTAAGCTAGGTACTAAACTTTTGTTTTCTATTACTTGCCATCCTCAAACTCATGGACAAACTGAATTGGTGAATAGAACTTTAGGTTCTCTTTTGTGAGTTGTGGTTGGTAAAAATCTTAAAACAAGGGAAGAACGTTTTCCATTAGTTGAATTTGCATAAAATAGGAGCATACATTCTACTACTACCTTTTGAGATTATTTATGGCTTTAATCCATTAAAACCTTTAGATTTGTGTTCTTTACCTTTAAGTGAGAAAACTAGTGCAGATGGACAAAAGAAGGTAGATTTGGTGTGCAACATTCATGAGAAGGCAAGAAAAAACATAGAGAACTGGAATGAAGCATATGCACAAAGAGCTAATCAAGGGCGAAAGTTGATGCAATTTGAGCTTGGTGATTGCCAGGTGAGTATCAAGTATCTGCTACATTTAATGTTGTTGATCTCTGTCTATTTGATAATGTAGGGGTTGATTCGTGGACAAATCCTTTTAAGGAGGGAGGAAATGATACAAGAAGCCATGGCAGCAATGGAGATCAAGGTGCCACATGCCAAGAAGAGCTTACTTTGCCAAGCGTACCTATTATAAGGCAACGTGTAGCAAGGCTTAAACAAGCACTTCAAGGGTTTGTTCAAAGTTACATCTCACCTTGATGACAAGGCTGAACCATCCATGGAGAATTCAAGTAGAGTAGTCAAGCTTGTGATTCTTCTAGAGAGGGTATATGGAGGGGCTAATACTTAGCCAAATTTCAAGACAAGTTCAATTATTCTTATGGCTTAATTTAATACATTGGAGTTCTTATTTATCCTTTATTTATTAGGGCCAAAAGACTTGTTATAGACTAGGTATTTATTTGTAAGCTTGCCTTAGTTTATTTTACGCCTCCATTAGGCCCATTCCCTTCCTTTAGGTTTATTTAAGTTAGTTTAGCCCAATCCTAAGTGGATTAGGATCCGATTGCATTATTGGGCCATAACTCCTAAACTAGTTAGGATTAGGCTTGTTTTTAGCATTAAATGGGTTTGTAACCTATTCCTTTTAGGGTTAGGACGTGAGCAAGGGTATACGACCTTATTTTATCCTTGTAAACTTCAGATTAGTTGATTAATAAAATGCAGAGATATTGTCTTCAAGAAAGGTATGTTCTTCTTATTGTTACTTCAAGGATTGCACCACTTATCAAGGTAATCGCTTGTGTTGTGTTCAATTCTTCTGTTTTCTTTGGGTTTAGGTCTCACTTTCGTATAATTAGGGCTTGAACTACCGTGTTCTTAGAATAGAAAGATTGGGGATTTGATTCAATAAGATTAGGGGGTTTCAAGAACCTTGTTTTCTTGGGGTTTCTGTATCAATTCTAGATGCTAGAATAATTAGGTTTAGTATGTTGAAGGAACATTATAAGTTTGATGAGGTGATGGAATCGATCATGATTAAATGCACTAAGGGCAGTTTCGAAGATTAAGTGTTGCATAATGGATTTTTGTTTAAAGGCAACAAACTTTGTGTGCCTAATTGGAGTTTTAGAGAATTACTTCTAAGGGAAATGCATGGAGGAGGAGGATTTGATGGTCATTTTGGGGTAACTAAGACTTTGGAAGTTCTTAAGGAGAAATTTTGTTGGCCAAAGATGATTGGGGATGTGCAAACCATTGTGGCTAGATGTGGTGTGTATACTCCATTACTGATTCCACTTCAACCGTGGGAAGATTTAAGCTTGGATTTCATTGTTGCCTTGCTGAGAACTCAAAGAGGTAAAGACTCTATTTTTGTTGTTATGGATAGATTCTTAAAAGTGGCACATTTTATTACATGCAACATGACTTATGATTCATCTCATGTGGTTGAATTATTTTTCAAAGAAATTGTGAGATTGCATGGTATTCCTAGAAACATTGGCATGGATAGGGATTCTAAATTCCTTAGCCAATTTTGGAGATCTTTGTGGAGTCGATTGGGTACTAAGCTTTTATTTAACACATCTCACCACCCCCAAATAGATGGAAAAACTAGAGCTACAAATAGAACTTTAGGGACTACTTTCTTCCCTGGTGAGTTTTTGTTTGAGGGATTGGGACATCAAATTAGCCCATCCTGAGTTTGCCTATAACCAGGCTCCTAGTGTTACAACCGACCACACCCCATTTGAATTACCTTATGGCCTTAATCCTATCACTCCCCTTGAATTGAGTGCTTTTCCCCTCGCTATGCAAGTTAGTCTTGATGTTAAAGAGAAGGCTAAAGCCATGAAGAAGTTGCATGAAACTTATAAAAGGAGAGCTAATAAGCATAGAAAACCCACCCATTTCCAACTTGGCGATCTTATGTGGTTACATTTAAGAAAAGAAAGATTTCCCTCCAAGAGAAAAAATAAATTGGCACCTAGAGCTGACTACCCGTTTGAAGTTTTTGAAAGATTGGAGAAAATGCATACAAGATTGACTTGCCATCTGAATTTGGCAATGTCTTAGCTACTTTCAACATTGGAGATTTATCTCCATATTTGGAGGATGATGTGCTTGTGGATTTGTGGACAAATCCACATCACTCTGGGGAGGGTGAAGTGAAATCAACCTAAGTTAGTGAAGACAATTTGACCCAAGGTCTAATTGAAGTCTACAAGATTGTCAATGGAGTGCTCAAGCTCTAAGAAACATCCAAGACCATTTTTGATAGCCCTTCCCATAAGCAACAAGCATGGAAAGGCCCAATTCTTTCAAGCCCACATTTTGGTTGTCATTTGATCCAAATGATAGAAAATCATACAAGTTGATCGGTATTAACGGAATTGTCCTAAAGCATTAAGTGTGTGTTAAGGAAATTTGTCCTAAAGCATTAAATAGGTATGGGTTTTGCATTAAATGGGTATGGGTTTTGTTATTTTGAATGGTGGATGAATTTTGGCTAATATTTAATTTTAACTTTTGATATTTCCCATGTAAGTTTTGTCACCCACTCGTGTTTAGCCTATGTGAGGCTATTATCTCATTTTATAAAAGAAGACACATGAATTTGATGAATGGAAAAACCAAGAAGATGGAGTTCTTCTGTTGTTCTTTCCTTTATCCAAGTTTGGCCTAACTTGGTGGTGGATAATTCAAGTTGGTGGTGTTTCCTTTATGCTTGGGTAATTGTTGGCCTTCTATTCTAGTAAGTTTAATTTATCTTGTGTTTGATTTGTTTTAAATTCATTTTGGTGTGTTCTTGAGTTGTTCTTGCTGAATTGAGATCAATGGATGAAAGGAACTGATTTGAATGTAAGAATAAGAATGTTATGCATATGGGAAGACCATGTTAATGTCATTGAGAGTGCTTTAAGGTGTTGGTCAAAGTGATTTGGTAGGATGTGAAGTTGTTTTTTGGTTGTTCTAAGTGGCTTAATGGATGGTCTGATTAAATCTTGAAGAAGTTTTTTTGTTTCATACCAAGAAAGCTTTAGGCATCAGTTTATTTTTCCTTTTGTTAAAACAACATTCCACACAAGATCACCAAGTTTAGACAAGGGCTATTTGTAGAACTTATTTGCTCTTGCTTTGTGTGTCTCATTTGCCTTCTCTATTCTAGCTTGAATATTGTCTTTAAGCTTTTCCATCTCTTCAACGTGTTTCTTAGCATCAAAATTCAACAATTTGTCCCTTGGGAGAGGTAGTAAATCAATGGGAATGTATGGAGTAACTTTGTAAACCACTTCAAATGATGAATTCCCTATTGCATGTGAAGTGGATTTGTTGTTTCGTGTCCAACATTGAGATGCCAATCTTTGATTGTCTTATTCACTAACCCATGCAACAAAGCTCCTAAAGTTCTATTTGTAACTTCAGTTTGGCTATCGATTTGTGGATGATGCAATGTACTAAACAAGAGCTTTTATTATAGCAATCTCTATAGAGAACACTAAAAAGTGACTTAACGACTTTGAGTCTCGATATGATACAATGGACCTAGGCACCCATGAAGACAAAAAATATCCTTGAATTACAGATCAGCTATAAGTGAAGCGTTATCCATCTTATAATGAGAGAAAAAGTGCACCTCTTACAGAATCTATCTTCTACTACCACGATTGCATCTTTTCTGTATTGCACATAAGGTAGCCCTATGATGAAGTCTATGCTCATGTCTACCCAAGGTCTTAAAGTTATAGACAAAGGTATATATATAAACCCTGATGAAATGTGCCCTTAGCTCATTGACATGACCCACATTGATTAACAAGAGTTTGAACATCAGCTTGAACAAAAGTGTTCTTGAAGTACTTCTAAAGACTTGTGAATGCCAAAAATGACTAATCAAGAGGACATATATTTGAGAAAGCTTGACTCTATATAATGTTCATGTATTTTTGGTGCCAAAGAAAGATGGTACTTGCCATATGCATATTGATAGAGGTGCTTTCAATATCATAACTAGCAAATATCAATTTTGTATGCCAAGATTAAAAGAAGCTAGATGAATTACATGATGTTGACCTATTTTTGAAAATTGATCTTAAAAGTGTTTATCATCAAATGAGGATTTGAGAAGGTGATGAGTGGAAATGACCTTTAAAATAAAGCATGGCTATATGAATGAGTCATGATGCCATTTGTTCATTAAAATGCACCTACATATTTCATGTGATTGATGAACGATATGTTGAGTCTATTTCTTGGAAAGTTCATTGTTTCTTTATGTTGATGACATCCTTGTGTACAACAAGAACAAAGAAGAACATGTGCAAAACTTGAGATAATCGTTCAAGAAACTTCATGAAAAAAATTATGGCAACTTAGAGAAGTGCTCGTTCATGATTGATAACGTGGGTTAATTGTTTTAGATGAGGGAATTCATGTAGAGCCAACACCAAAATTAGATCAAGAGTGAAGTTTTAATGGATTAGTTTGGTTCTATCAGAGATTCGTTAACGATTTCAGTACTATTGTGCAACCTATTACTGAGCTAATGCATAAAGGAGAGTTCGTGTGGACAAATTCAGTTCAAAAGTCATTTGAAGAGATAAATGGAAATTTTGTAATGCATCAGTACTCTCACTTTTAGATTTTGCTAAATTATTCAAAGTTGAGTGCAACGTGAGTAGAGTTGTGATTGGAGCAGCTCTAATTCATGAAAGGAAGCATGTTGCATATGAAAATAAAGTTTTTGTCTATCATTTGAGCTTTAGAGAATTGGAGACATTACTTCGGCCCAAAGCCATTTGTGTTACATTCAGATCAAGAAGCATTGAGATATTTGCATGGGAAACATAAATTGAACTCAAGGTATGCAAAATGGATGGCTACAAACTTTCACTTTTTCAACTAAATAAGGAAGGAAAATGAATGTTGTGGAATATTGATAAGTCTGAATTGCATCATATTTTAGGGCTTAATTTGATATGTATTTAAGTGTTAACTTAATCGTTTAGTATGTTTTTAGGTTAGAATTGTGTTAGTTTGTTAATTAATTGTGTTTAAGTGTTTTTATGGGTTAGTACAAGTTTTTGAGCTTAATTATTATATCTTTGAGGTACCTTGATGTTTTTGTTAGTGTTTCAAGGTTAACATCAAAGAACGAAGAAGTTTAGAAGACACTCGGGCCGAAACAACAACCCAGATTGTGCCACAATAGGCCACTACCATGATAGAAGCACTAGAGTCATCCCATAATTGTGGCCCATATGCCATGATCGTGAAATAAGGCTTAGATGTGGCCCACAATCGAGGACTATAGCGCCATGGTAGTGGCCTGCATGGGGCAGATGCACAGAGACTCAACAACAAGTTTCGAGGGAGCTTTTTGACCTTTCGAACCCCAAAAAAATCCTAAGGCTTCCCAGAACACAAAAGGTATGTAAAGAATAAGACAAAGAAGATAAAGGAGCTTTTGTATCAGCCACTTTGGAGAGAAAACCTAGATAGAATTGTTGAGAGATTGAGAAAGAGAAGAACGAAGAGAGAAGTGTAGAAGATGCCGACATTGATGTACTTCCCAGATTTGGAGTTTCTTGACGTCGCTACCTCTCGTCTCCTGATGTCGCTACCCATTTATGTGAATATTCCTTTGCTAACCCCCTTGAGCTTTATTAGCCTTTTGTTTTGAATAAACCACATTACAACAAATGCCCTACCTAAGCCCTAAAGCTAGTGGAGCATTTGTTAATTCTTGATGAATGTGATTGTCCAAAAGCCTAAGTGTAGGGGTATGCATACATGTGGGTTGGTTATATTTGTTAAAATTTCATGTTATGAATCCTATAATGATGTACACCTATCACTTTTATATTTTTAAAAAAGAAAAGAAAAAAGAAAAATGTGAGTTTGAATAAAAATATCAAATAGGAAATACAATTGTTATGAAAAGTTGTTAATTAATAGTTTATCCTCCTTAAGTTGTATTGATTAGGTTTTGAATATATTACATATGAGACGTATATTGATTTGGACGGAGCTCTTTTTGTGTTATGTTTATGTGGCTTATGGTGTGAGACCTAAATTGAGTGTTGAAACATAATTATTGCATTCTTTATAGCTGACGGTACTTAGTTTTGAATGGATATTAACTTGTGTGCTTGATATCTCATTGAGTGTTACTTTTGTTTCACTAGCTTGATGGCTTTTATGCTACATTACCCAAAATACGTCTCACCTTACCCTTGCCCACAGTACAACTCTAAAAAAGGCCTTTAATTTATGATTATGTATGTGACTTTTAGTGGTGGAGAAATGAAATGATATGCAAAGTTGTGGATTATTATGATCATGAATGGTGTTTGAGTCTACCCACAGAAATATCTTATTTAAACACTGATTGTCTGAGTCTACCTCTAGATTATTCAGTTTCTATGGGCGGGTGATAAATGTTGATTGATCGTGAGTAGAAGCTTTAGATGTTGAGTTATTGATATAGGTTTTGAAAGTCATTCATCTTTGCTTATGATTATCTATTCTTAGGAAATATGGAACATAAGTAAAAGTTTTGGTTTGTAATTTTGATTTTGACGATTTGCCTGAGGACAGTCAAAATCTAAGTGTGGGAAAAACTTGATATGTGCTTAAATGTTGATTCATTTGATATACTACAGTTATTGATTAATGCTTTAGAAATGCTTGGGATACTCACTTTAGCTCAAATTTGATTTAGGTATATTTTGGAATTAAAGGAGCTAAAGGGACTTGAAAGCATGTTCACTGAAGCCATATTCTCAATTTCCATATTCTATTGATTCATGGAGCAAGAAGAAGACAAGAAATTACTAAGAAAGATGAAGGCATATGCTAAAAACATCAATTAGAAAAGGGATAAAAAATTGTACAGCCATGAGATCATAACTGTAACATAAAACATGTCTCATGGATGAGCCAACTGTGAGTATTGTCTTACAATTAAAATGAAATGAATTAAAAGCATGTGAGACACTCTCAACCCATGCAAGATGTTGTATGAGTGTAAGAGACCACTTATACCCATAAGACATCTTTCAACAATGTGAAGCAAATGGACAGCTACCCATTGGAATCAATTGTCCATTAGTTGCCCATTTCTTGCATGTTTTTTTTAACCTAGCTAGGGATGAATAAAGAAAAGGTAGCAGCAGTGGACAGAAGGCACTATCTGATCATCTTCATTTGTAATAAATGAGGAGAGTGTCGACTAGTGTGATGTAAGTGGAGGCTTAACCTAGCTACTTTATCTTTTGTTGGAAGAACAATGTAGCTTTGGAATAAAGAGAGCAACGGGCCAACTGCTCACAAAATAAACAGAAACGAGCATCTGGTCATCTTTGATTGGGATAGAAGGAGGAGCATTCTTGTCATCTTCTGTTTTGATTAAAAAAAGAAAGTGAAGATGTTGACTGGTGTGTGTGAATGGAGGCTTAACCTAGCTGCTTCATCTTTTGTTAATGGAAGAACATAGATATTGAAAGAAAGTATAAGGTGAGTGGGGCTGACAAAGATGAGAACCAAAGGAGCTGAAGCAAATGTGGGTTGAAACAACCAAGAGAGTGGTGAACGGCTAGACAAAATTTTACAGCAGCTGAACTTCCATTGATGTCATTCATCACCATCTTCTCATCGGTTTTCAAAGTAGGGAAGGAGGATCAATGAAGACAACAGTGGACAACAACATTTCTTCATCAATTTCTCTTCGTTTTTTAATATAAAGGAGGCTATGAAGGCTGGTTGTTAGAGTTTGAAATCGGAGATGGAAGGCTAAGTTCCTAACTTAGGTTCAGTGGGGATGTCGATGCAAAGTCACGGTTAAGCTATTTCATCCTATTAACGCGGTAATTTCTTTTCAAATTGTTTTGTTGTTTGTGTTAATTTAATCAGGTTTTAGATAGATGATCTTAATATGTTATTTAGATTGTTCAAATTTGAACTTATTGTTATAATGTTGAATGTAATCTGTAATCATTACATTTAATATTTTTTAGTAGCATTTGATGGTCTTGTACCATTAGGAACAATATAACTTAGGTTATATAACCCGAACGTGTGAGGTTATTGCTTATATTGATTGTTTTCTACTTCGTAATGTTTCTGCCAAATTGAATCTAGAGATTGTACCTTAGATTATTTAGTAGTTAGGTTTAATTAACAATCGTATATTAATTAAACATAACCTAAAGGAAAACTGGGATTAGCATAGCATAATATTAGTCTCAGATCAATAATCCGAAGAGAGGTGTAAAGACGTTAGGATGATGGAATATGCTTGATCGTGTTTAGGCCTAGATCGAACCTAGAACTGGACCTTACTTTTATTCGACAGTTCGATCATTTTAGGTTGCTTGTTTTAATTAGTTTTTGATAGTTTACTTTTATTTTATTTTCTAAACCATTAAAAATCTAAAACCTATCTTTTATATTTTCCTTACTTCAATTAATTTCATTACAAAAATTAACCGAATATTTCTTGTGGATTTGATCCTGACTCACAACAACTACAAGTTTTTAGTGGGCAATTTAGGTAAATTTTGCAGTGCATTTGACACACGCTATCAAACAGCCATTATTAACATAAGTCTAGGAGGAATAGTCAACTTTTTTTAGTTAAGAGGTTGGAAGAGACCTAAAAGTGAGGGATGAATTGAATTAGGGAGGGAGGGTTCATGCCTTGGTCAGTTTGGCAAGTTAGACAGAGTGAATTTAAATAGAGTAGGGTTAAGGTGTTGTAAATGTCAGTAAAGATTTATTGAAAAACCCAAACACTGAAAGAATTACTCTAATTGCTTTACTCAAATTAGACCTATTCAAACCCAATAACCCAATGCCTTAATTAAACAAGAACCAAATGACAACATAACAGGATTGATATCACATACTAATGGATCAAAGATTAGCATAAAGAGTTAGATAAGAACACCACAAGGACATTTGTTAATGAGAAGTTCTACCCTAGGCTAGAACCAAGGAAGGAGGAAACCTCTCAAGTTTTTATTTCACACTAAGATAATTTGCCCATTCACGTTCCTTTTGGGTGTGTTTTATATTAGCACACTTAATAATATAAAATCAGGCTAATTATTATTTTAAAAAACATTAGTTTAGCTGTAATTTATTTCGCTACCTCTGTCAAGAGCTAGCTAAACTTTATTCAACATTGACACGGGAACAATCTAGAGTCAATGTCTAGATAACCTCTGTTTCAATAATTGTTCCCAATACCTAAATTCAATCAATCTAACACGACCCTTCACCCCCAAAACAGCAAGGAATTGGTAACAAAGAGTATAAAGATTGTAAGAATTGAATTAACGCCACAAGTTAGGACTTACTTGATAAGTTGAATCAATCCTTAAGGTAAAACAAGCAAGAATCCGAATTCTCTATGGAAGAAGAATTTTCAATTTTTATTCCCGTTTAATATGAAGTTCATGTATAAAGTAAGGGTTTAAATACCCTTGTTCAGTACAAACCCTAACAAAGATAACCTAAAAGCCCTAAAGAGAGCCAAAAACGTCCAAAAAGGCTTTCTTGAAACAAATATGCCTTAAAACAAATCTCACACGGATTTGGGCTTCAAAACTAATTAAAATTGCCTAATCTTAGTCCAAATAGGATAAGGAAACAAGAAAACATAGAAGATTAACTTAAGAGGGGCGGATTAGGTTTTTAAACTAGGCCCACATGCTTGGTTCCTTAAAATAAAACATGAACATGACTTTTTCAATGAAGCACATGCACACTTAACATTAATCAGCCCATGACAAAGTCCAAAATAAGTCCACACGCCCTTTACAAGATAAAATAAGCCCAAAACGCATTAATTAGACTTGTGCATGTGAAAATTGGCTAAGTGTTAGCCCTCTTGGTTTGGTACCTCCAATGTGCACACACATTTAGGTGTCTCCTTAAGCTCTTCCCCAAGCTTGATCAACAAAACTTCTTGAAGTTGTTTTGAAACAAAAGCTTGTGCATAAATATGAAATTGTGCCTTGAGCTTGTTGGAGAGTGACCTTGTAATTTGACCCATTGGTATCCTCAAGCCTCTATTAACTTGGTGAGTTGCATCATTTCCTCCCTCCTCAAAAGGATTTGTCCTCGAATCAAGACCTACATTATCAAAGGGAGATAGATCAGAAACATTAAAAGT